>OY365808.1:23796283-24000400 GCA_959347315.1 Bimastos eiseni
TGCAGGCATTCTGCAATTTGTTTTGTATATAGCAAAGGCAAATACATTAGTCACACAGTAATTAGTTGCAGTAATGTTTTAATGAATTTAATACTGTACCATAATATTGTAAATTTCCTGTCGAATATTGTATTTTGAGCTGTTGGACAAGAAAAATTTTTGAATCGATGTGGCAACTTTTATTAGAAGTTGTCACCAACTGTTTTTGGACTTATGACAATAATTGTTGGTTAATATGCTCTTATTATTTGTAAAGTTGGCTGAAGAACTCCACAATGAAGTCATCTAGTATAGCTTTCTCTGGTATTTTGGCCATCATGCCATACATGGCAGCCGAACCCTTTCCGCTGAAATTTCGATCACCCTTAAACAGAAAACAAAATGAATCAATCATTGTCAACGAACTGAGATACAGTAGACTTGATTGAACTTATCAGATATCTTCTCTAGTTTGACATTGATGTATTATTATCAGTGTTGGGCACAAGACCAAAACCTCGAGACTAAGACCCAGACCCAGACCGAGAGGTGAAAGACCAAGACCGGGTGGTCCGAGACCAAAACCGAGGTTCCAAGACCAAGACCGATTCTCTCTTTTATAAACAATTCAATTTATTTAGACACTAAAATGAAATAACATGCATAAAATATTAATTTTATTGCTGAAGAATGCTAATCTGAATGCCCAGAAAACAGTGTTACCGACCAGTCTGAACTATTGTTGGTTCAGCCCTTGGCTTCGTACTGAGAATATCACTATAAATTACCTAAAGTATATGACAGGTTCTAAATAAGACATCTGAACAAGTAGATTAACGTTCCGCTTGAATGGTGTAGGCCTACTTGTACTCGGAATTATAGGTTAACAGTGACTACACGTGGCCGACCACATAATTATTAGGTTGTTCAAAATTTGACATTTGTGAAAGCAAATTTTGAAATGGCTGGTCCAGTTGCAAATGCATTTTTTGCTCATAGAAACAGGTAGGCCTATATATAGATGGTCAGTGCGCCATAAATCGATAACAAGCGTGTAGGGTCTAAACATCCGGTGTTTTTCATAATCCAAAATAACCAACAAATATCAAAGAAATTGTTCTGATACGGCAAATGACTAAGAACGCTAACCTAAGACAGAGACCAATCCCAAGACCATTCCTTTAAGCACAAGACCAAGACCAACGCAGTCAAGACCAAGATCGATGATCCGAGACCAAGACCGATGCATTCAAGACCAAGATCGATGATCCGAGACCAAGACCGATGCATTCAAGACCAAGACCGCAGTTTTCCGGTCTCGAGACTGTCTCGAGACCAAGACCGAGGTCTCGAGACCACATCCCTGATTATTATGAAGATTTACATAGCACTCCTTCAAGATTTTCTGGCTCCAAAGCATACGGCATGGCTCAGTGTTTTGTTTCTATGTGAAATAATGATGTACAGATAGAGGTAGTCATTCTTTGAATTACAAAATTCACCTTTGATCATTTGCTTTCACTGTACTTGCTTTAAATGCAAGGTCAGGCCAGGGCCAGTGCTTCAAATTCTAAGGCCAGGGCCACTTGCTTATATTCTGAGGCCACAGTTCATTTTTCTTATTTGTTCATATTGGTACAAGAAAAGAAACTGCGTAATCTGCATGTTAATGTGTCTGCACTGATCCAGGGTTTCATTGTAATTGTTACTAAGTTTGTATGTACGACAATTGGGAGCGTATTCGACTATTTCTATAATGTTGTGTGTGCTGTGATGAATTACCTTAACAGTCTGGACGCTGTCTTTAAAGTCTTCCAAAAGTTTTTTGGCCACTGTCTCGTTATGGTGGGGCATGATGGAGAAGTGGAGAGATGGAGGTAACTGCTGCCTCTCCAGGGTCCAACCTTTTCCCTCCATGACATCAGCCACAGCATAGAGGTCAACCTCAGGATCATTTGCTTTCACTGCAAAAGCTGTCATATGTGGACTGCCAATCACGCACAGACCCTGTGGCATAAATGCATGCAATGTAAAGTATTTTTTGTGTTGATACTGACTATATATATATATATTTATTTATTTATAATGACTAATAACAGTTAGTTGTTTTTGAGGGTAATGTGAAGCAAAGAGCGTTGGCAGCGTTAGTATGGATAATCTTGGTAATGTATATAAATATTTATATGTTGCATATTGGTTTGTGAGTATTTATTTACACCTTACTTACATATGTGTGTATGATGTATCAGTGATGTAACCATAAGTACAGGTTTGGAATAAATATGCACACATTTCTTGTCATGATAGGCCTACTTAGTTTAGAACATTTACGGCTGTCAAGAGTTCTGAATTAGAGAGCTATATTTTATTCTTTATTAAATGGAATGGTTTGGAATATCCCAATATGACTTTAGAATAAGAGTTAACAGTAGTTGGTCTGTAATATATTGTAGAGATGAGAAAACTGTTGCCTCTGGTTCAGAATCAATTTGATTTTGTACCAACTTGAATATTGTTGATCCCTTCTTTCAGAGTTTCTGTTATGCTCATGAGCTGTCTGGCAATGTTCAAGTAACCCTCTTCACCCATAGCCATCAATGCCACCCAGGCTGCTGCAATGTTTCCACCTGGAAAACAGATGGTACATAGCAACCACTGAGAGCTATCGAGATTTTAATAGAAGATACAAGGCTTATTAAGGTTCTGTTATTCATAGATACAAAAGCTTATTAATATCCTGTATTCATTGCAACAATATTATTGTTTTAATACAGCTTAATCTACGACAGCTCTGTTTCTTTCGGTTTCAGTGAAGTGAAGCTGTTGTAAGCAAACTGTTGAGGTAGTAAGGATAAGGGGCTGATTCTTACACGCTCTATCCGGCCATTGAGTTGAGCGCACATGGACATTGGACACTAGATGGGTCATTATAACTGTAAATTTACAATGCATACTTGAAGAGAAGCAAATCGGTAACACTCTGTACCTGGAAAACAAACCAATGAACAAAATGGTTTTCCATCGCCCAAATTCCGGCCAAAAGGCTTATATAAGTCGCATATTGCAAATATTTTATTCAGAAGAGGTGGGAGACAATGGCAACATTTATATGGAGGTCCACATAGGTTCAGGTCGGCAGGACAACCAGATCATCTTGTGCAGCGGAATGAAGAAATCTACAGTCAGGGTTGGAAGAATAATTATTATAGATGAGTGTATTGTTAAGTAATACAGAGATTTATATAGCACACATCCAAGTCTACTACTCAGAATTGATCATGGCCCAGTTCGGTTACTATATCAATTGTGTGAATGTAGTATAGGTAGGGGCCTACCTTTATTTGGATTGGGATTATAATTATGTTGTTCCTTTTGATTTGATTTTCTCGCTCTTGTTCACAGTTCGTGATGCCGCCTTTTGGAACTGTTTGCCTCCTCGTCTGCGCTGCTCTTCTAAGGAGACTAGACTGAAACTTAGCCTGGGTCTTCCAATCTATTTTGGTTCATAATTTTTCATGTTGTCCGGCTTCAGTTGTGAACTTTCTCAGGAGGACATTGTCACAGCAGTACTGTACATATAGGCCTAAATTAATTGAATAAGGACATTATAAAATTACCGTTGTAATTAAGACTAGTAATCAACGTCCACCATTATATTAACAGCAAAGCGCGCACCTGGCCTAGTCCCAGCCATGCTAGGTGATCCAAACAGTCCTCCTGGCCAACTTGAATAAGCGAAGATCTGGTACTTGCGAATGGAATCGTCTCGATATAACACAACGCTTGCGCCCTGCAACAACAGCAGTTAGTCTACTTAGCCAGCCTAATTAAAATTATTAAGTCTACTTTAGGCCTATCTAGATAAAAATTATTTGTTTCGTAATTATAGACCTTGCCGTAATTCTGTATAAGTCAAGAATATCTCAAAATCCGAACAAAGACTCGAAGAGAACGTTTAATTGAGCCGCGCTTAGGCGCCGGCTCAAGTTCTAAATTGGCAGGTTTTCAGTGCCAGGTGAAAGTCAACGGTCTAGCCAGAAGCTCAGAACAGGCAGAGGGGTATTAGGTGGAAGTCAGCTGGTGATTATATGCTGGTCAAGGGATTTGACAAAGATCACTGCGTGAAGACATCAGTTAATGGGGTGACTGTTTGTCTCTCTCCTGCAGTTTTCAACGCGAGATTTAAACTCCAACCCATCATGACCTTACATGTAGTTCTATTTCTACACCACCACCCTATGCATGACCATTACTTCGACATCGGGTTAAAAAGATAGCCTAATGGCTAAAATTATTTACAGTCATAGTCATAGGCCATAGCTGTATATATATGTATATTATTTATATATGTATATATTATATACATTGCGCCTCCATTAGACTTCTATAGGGACGCTATTATAAATGTTTGATTTAATTAATTAATTAATTAATTAATTAGACTTTTATAGTGGCGCTATTATGAATGTTTCAATGAATGAATGAATGTATGATTTGCTGGTCAGTTAATTAATTAGTTATTTAATTAACACGTGAGCCATACCACCTATAGGCTTACAGTAGTTGTTCGCAATTGTGACCTAACCTTGCAGCCGAATCCGTACTTGTGGATGTCGGCAGAAATCGATGTAACTCCTTTTAACAAGAAATCGAATTCCGGAACAGGATAACCGAGTTTCTTGACCCTGTGGATGTCATACAACAAGATGAGCGACGATTTAACTGATTGTAAAGTATTCAAACCTATAGGCCTATACATGTGAATTCGCAGCTATAGATTTGATAACAAGTGCTTGAGCAGAAAGCATGCACTCTTCGTGGTTTTTAGCAACGGCAGAGGCCGCAGAGCAAGGCGTATTTCCCCAAAAGGCCAGTTAATCATTCTGCCTCAAAAAGAACTGTTTACAATGTTACAGTCACTGAGTGAGGGCTGCAGAATCTTAGACAGGACGTGGCGTCAAATCGATAATTGTTATTTTCTCCACACCTATGTACAATGTTCCAACTTTAGCATTTCTGTTGAACGTTTCTGACTGGGCATTAGCTAAGCCTAATTCTGACTGCTGTAGGCTAAGCTGTCCTCACAAAATAAATATTTTCTTTCTCTCGTCATAAAGTCTACTGCCTTTTTATCATCCCTATGAAGCATCGGGTCCCCCCCCTCCACAGGCCCCCATCTATACAATCCGCAGTGATAATTATGCTCATCAGCTATCGCCTTTATCAGAGAGAATGTGTGACTAGAACTCAATGTATAAACAGCGTAACGATGTGCGGGTTTTATGTTAAATTTCCCATTTCACTTGTAGAGCAAACTGTGTTCAATTAAACACTAAGCCTATGAATATAATTATAGTAGCCGAGACTATGCTAATTTTAAATATTGCCGCGTGATGCATTACGCAATGTTAAGCTATACTAAAGCTGCAACATAGCTTTGCATTAGTGTGAATGTAGGCCTACGTGATCATTATACTTTTATAGCGACCGTATGGTGCCTTTATGTATTCGACCCTGCTAGTTTTTCAATGAACTGATCGGATGAGGATCCATAGCCAGTCACCACCCGTCTGCCCGTTTGAATAAATGCCAACGCCATAAGTTCCCCTTGTAGGCCTACGGACCGTGCTAGATGGTCCGAGATTTACATATAGGCCTATATCTCTGAAATAATCCTCTTTCGGGAAGTAACTCAGCCACTGCTCGTACTCTGACAGTGCCAGTCACAAGCCTGGGTAAAAGAGGAGGGCGATGCTATTAATTATTTTTTCTATGACGCAGCGTCGTCAGACAGCAACCGACCTTCGGGAAGCGAACCGCTGTTGTTGACATAGCGAAGACGATTATCGTCGCCCTCCTCCTTTATTTAGGCTTGGGACTAGCACTCTCAGAGAGCGAACAGTGACGGAAACGCGATCCACACCATTTCTTTTACAGAAGAGTATGGCACGCAGCCTACATGTACACTCTCAGTTGAAGCCTCTGACCAACGTGACTAACCGGGCTAGTTACATTGCGTAGGCCGACGGTCTTGCTCAAAGCTATGCCTTACGATGGTAGGGAACATACGTCTGTAGGATCTACCGGTGTCGGCGATCTAATTGGACAAGTTTCAAATTTTTTTCATGTAAATGAATCGCCAACCAGGGAAGCATGAATCCACCGAAACAAGCGTCGACATGGAGAGGCAGACCGTGACGAACTGCGATTTTAGATATCTCAGAGATTGGGTCGACGACTCCATGACAGTATTGCGGCGCAGAACTCAATAAGGCTATTGTGTTGGAGGTTATTGCCTACAACAAACGGAAAACAGGTCAAATGAAGCACCAAAGGACCTTGACTCAATAGTCAAGAGCTCCGATCGGATTGGGGGTTGTTAGCATTTAGGCTGAGTAGGCCATATATATGCTTAGCATATACAAGTAACCTACCCATTGCATGATTCATATTGTGCGGTAAAAATGTAAGAGGTCATATACTGACTACGAATAGCCCATAATATTAGGAACTGCACGTGTAGCCTATATGAACGAACCTTCTTGATGCATCGTACCTTTCAAGAGCATCAAAAGGTGTTCTGTTTATATAGTGGACCTATATAACTATTTATAATTAAATATAGGGCCTATGACTCAAGTGATCCAACTTTATCTTCAGCTCTCAATTTATGCTGAGCTGAGTAGGCATTTCAAAGCGATGTTGGTCCTAGGTCTATGATTTCCTATGTTCTATACAAAGTAGTAGTGAAACGATTAGGC
The DNA here is from genome assembly GCA_959347315.1 of Bimastos eiseni. Taxonomy (NCBI): domain Eukaryota; kingdom Metazoa; phylum Annelida; class Clitellata; order Crassiclitellata; family Lumbricidae; genus Bimastos; species Bimastos eiseni. The sequence continues at coordinate 23,803,024 of OY365808.1, forward strand.
CTATATATAATGGTCATTAAAAGATTTAGTGTTTGAATATTTTACACTTTTCTATCTATGGTCATTTCATGCACTATTTTTACACCTTAACCGCATAGGTTCAAATTTCGCATATATCGAAACTTAGACGATAATACAAGCACTGAGTAACTTTTGCAACAAGTTTTTTTTAAATTGACAAGCCCCAGATATTAAGACTATCACTTAACGGCCGAGGGACTAAATTGGATAGGCCATACAAAGCAAAAGACTTACTTTTTCGTAGGCTGCAAGGTCCGGTCGACCGTCACTGCCAACATCAACGTGTACTATTTTAACTCCGAAATAATGCGCGGCTTTCTCGTGGCCTGGATGAATTGTCAACGGAGCGACCTGAAACAAAGGATCATCATCGCAAGTAAGAGGAGAAAATTGAATAGGATGGAATAGGATGGAATAGGTTGGGATAGAATAGGATGGGATTAGGAATAGGATGGAATGAGATAGGACAAGTTAGAATCGTACAAAATATGTAAGGGATGGGATGGAATATGTAAGCTAAGGAAATAGAGCAGAGGAGAGCAGAGAAAGAAGAAGAGGAAGAGGAAATTAGAAAATAAGATATAATGGACATGATAGAATGGGGTAGGAATCAATAGATAGGAAGGGAGAGTAGAAGGGAGAACATGTAGGGAGGAGAAAGGCATGGTGTGGAAGGGATATGATTCTAACCATTTCTGGATGTGTGATGTGAGGGAAGAGATCTCTAGCTCTGTCCCTGTACGTCTTGACGGCCATCAGTAGACTTTCTGTTCCACCGGAAGTCAAAGACCCAACCACGTGACTGTCTCCGTGAAGCATTGAAGCTGTCATGCTGACCACTTCCGTTTCAAAACGTCTACACAAATGTTACATTAAGAGAAGGATTTTGTGCAATTGGATTCAATAGCTTGATTATTGTATGCAGAAACAACAGCACTAATGATAGTAAGCTCCTTTGTGTAGCTCAACGTAGATTCCAAAGAACTGTGTTTTACCCAGATTCAATCCAGGACTTACAACTGAATCGCACGCGCAACTATGATCCAACCCAGTTTAAGCTGAAACCTAAGCAATGACTGAATGACAGATTACTCGGAGTAGCTCACTTGAAACTGTTGCACGCTCAATTCACGAATCGATGGATCTTAATACTCATGCAGTCACTCAGTTAGTTGGGCACCAGTCACAAACCAACCATAGCGAATTGGTTTGAAAGCGGATTTATATCTAACTTAATCTAAGATGATTTATTTAAGCTGCAAGACTTGACTTTGCAACACCTCGTTTATGATTTACGCTATGTAAAATACAACTCTTCATATATCTGTAGCTGTCTCTTTGTCAGGATGTGAGGCGTCATCGTGGAACATCAATTTTCAACATATTTAGCCTATAACGATCTCTGGGTCCAACAGAGTGAACAGACTGACCACTGACGCAGACGAGGCTACATGTATGTATCGATATAAATACTACTTTCAAACATTACTCAATTATTACAAGAAATCACATTAATAGAGTACCTCTATAAGACAATGATAAAACCAGGTAGGCTATATATTTAGGTTCATAGTTGTAAAAAGCACAAAGCATTGCATAGCCTAAAACAAATAATTGTCAATTTAATAAAACGAAAAACGATGAAAACGGAAACAGAAACTAATTTGATGTTGACACATCTTGTAGGCCCTACTGTTTTTACAAATTAAAGACCTTACTTACGCAAATGAATTTTAATCAGCTAATAACACAACTTTATTGGAAACACTATAAGCTTAACATTAATCATTGATCTACGACAATTACGTTATTTTTTAATAAATTTTGTTTTATAAGAAATTGAGAAATTAAGAATATAGGTCTATTAAAATTACACACAGGAAATATAATATAGAATAAACTTGACGAAAAAGGAACTATAACGAGATTTTAAGTAACCAATAACGAGAAATGATTTTTACAACTATGGGTATGTTTAAGTACACGAGTCGACGAATTGGTAACATTCACCTTAGAGCGGGAAAGACAGTTGGATTCAGAGCGTTTTCATGCATGAACGCTTTATGAAAGGCGCGAACCAGTTGATCATGTTCCGCGGTCAGTCCAGTCTTTTCTGCAAAGGATTCAAAGCCACATTGATCAGTACAAGGTAAACTGAACGGTTCGCACGTTGCTACATATTAATTATGGCTAGATTAATTATCTTTAAGCTTTGAATACGGTGACTTAGCAGATGTAGTGCGTCTCGTAGATGAACGAATAGACAAGAGCAGCGTGTATTTATTATTAAAGGAGTCAAATATTGAATTAGAATAGTATCCACGATACATAATCATCACAATAGCAATAGCTTGCTCTTTTGCATATACCAGAAACCACCATAGATTTTGATAGCATACCGCAGAATAGTTCGTAAGCTTGCTTCTGAAGTTCGAAGTGTTCTCCTTCACCCGTGTAGACATAGGCGAACAGATTTCCATTGCTAGCGTTTTTGTCCATCGCTTTCATTTCTTCCATCTTCGTAAGGAGTTCGGAGTGCGGAATTCCTTAAAATGCACAACGAAGCACACGTCCAAGACATTAAGAGTTTGAGACGAGACATTTTCTTTGTTATCGATGATCAATGTTCCCTGTAAATTTTTGAAGATAGTGTTCGCAAGTGATTTATTCTGTGAGTGCAAAATCTAGTAGAGGAAGCATTGTCGATGATCCTCCTTATTGGATCAGCTATAAATTCATAGAATTAAGAAGAAAGCTAGAGAATTATTCGCCTCTGACTAACAACAGTCACATCCTTGAAAAGACCTCTCCAGTGAAACTCTCCTGTTTGGCCTGCTCTCAATGAGGTCCATTTTTTTTGCCCCAAGAAAGGCTCGGATTAGCATCAGCAATTAATCCGGTCTAGTTGATTTATTCGTTCCAAGAATTTATACAGCGCTCATCAAGAAATCAAAGGAACTTTCACATCGCACACGAACTGTCGTAGGTGGTCAGTACCAAACACCCTCGGCAGAGGGCCACACAGTCAACAAAACGTACGGTAGTGGTGGGGAAGGTAGGGAGAGAGAGAAAGGATGATAGTAGAGGGAGAGGAGGGGATGGAAGGGGCGTCTAGAGATAGAGGGGGGAGTAAAGATATATGAACAGAGAGGGGAGGGGGCTAGGAAGGGAAGGCAGTGGTGAGTGGGAATGGGATAAGAGAGGTCAGATGGGAGAAAGAGAGAAGAAGAAGAAAGAGGAAGGAACGGGAGAGAGGGAAGAGAGGGAAGAATGGAGGTATATGGGAAAGGATAAGTAACGGAAGGGAGGAAATGGGAGGGAGGGGGAGAGAGATAAGTGGATTGGGGATTTTTATGTTTCTCAGAGCAGTGATGAGCTGCTCATTTATAAACTAACTAATATCAGTCGTCCTTTGGGCCCAATCACTAAAACAAATAATTGAACAGCTGTGGAAAGAAAGGATTATTCAACGGTGAAATGTGTAGTTTTCAAACTACCAGTTTTTCAGTAATTATTAGTCTGCTCGCCGAGCGCTTTGTCAGGTTACCCGTGGTAACAGACGATTACAGGTTTTAACATGAGACGAAGGTAACTGTGGGGCAGCCTGCAAGGCGACCATCTGCTCTACTGCTCATTTCGAAATTAGGCCTACCCTTAGGGAGTTGATGACTGAGTCAATCTTATGAGGCTATTTTCGCGTTTGATCGAATCCGAGTCCTTCTTATCTTTTGACCAAAGTGCAACCATTTTACAATCCATGATCCGCCCATGATATACATGTAATGAAGTCTTAGCAGCAGCCATATCAACCACTGCTGGCTTCAGCCTATCTATAACCTGACAATAATTATGTCAGTGTAACCCACTATTTTGCCGTCATGCTAGCAGTATCATTATATCTAGATCTCTGACCATAGATCTAGACTTAGCTCGAAGTCCCAAACAAGAGTGCATCAAGTACTTTTGATCCAGACCGACTGCACCAGTTTCAGAACTAAATAAGACCTGAGCATTGTTTCATTATATAAAATTTTCACACAACCATATTAAGCCTTTAGCGTGGCTTGTTTGTTTGTTTATAGCCGTGTGGTGAGCGTAGGCTACTCAGAACTAGTCTAGGCCCTTCCCGTAGAAGTGTGCAGCCTATTGTACGCAGGGATAGTAGAATTCACACAATCACGGAAGCTGTGATTCAATGGTTTTAGACATGAATATTTTTTCATAGCTGGGAGTTCCGACGCATATCATTTAGAATTTATTAGATCAATTTAAGCATGGGTCTACTCTGCTTAGAGGATGCAAACATAGAACGCAGCACACTGAGGGCCTAGGTCTACTGTACACGATTTAATTAGCATATCGTGGCTATAGTGTCATACTAGTATATACCAACCTTTCTTTGGTAGGACCGTAGCAGGTGGTCTTTGTTCCTTCGACTGTTGCTGTTCTTTCGCTTTGATTTGTTTCGTGAAGTTCGTCACTTCTTTGGCTAAAAACCATCGCACTAGGGTTCGGGACCCGGGTAGCGCGAGCAGGACTTGACCAATTACGGCGATGACCCCTTCGAATCCCCTTCGAGTCCACGTCTTGAACAGAACCATAGCAACCACCACGAAGACAACATGCTCTATCCAGGACAACATTTCTTCGATAAATGGATTCTATCGAACACGTTAGATTTTAAGAGAAAAAAACTTAACAGAGATCTAAGACAAATTGTATGCAGGCAGGAGCAAACAATGCCAGCCTATGGTGGCCTATGCAGCAGTGGTTAGAATGCGTTGTGAAGTGAAAGGCTGCTTTTCTCATACGCGCCGTGAACTTTGAAGCGTAACGCGATAAGTATTAATATTGAGGTCGAGTTATTGAACTGCCTGGATCATACCGTTGTGTGATGATTTTACTGAATTACTCGATAGACAATAATGTCCCAATCACAGTGACACAATAATCATGCAAGTTGAATCTTTATGCATGTACTGTAAATATTTATGTGTGTATGTATGTATGTATGTATGTGTGTATGTGTGCATGTGTGTATGTATGTATGTATGTATTTATATGTGTATGTATGTAATCTATGTATGTATGTATGTATATAATTTATGTATGTATTTATGTATGTATGTATGTATATATGTATGTATTTATGTATGTATGTATGTATATATGTATGTATGTATGTATGTATATATGTATGTATGTATGTATGTATATATGTATGTATGTATATATATGCATGTACGTATGTATATATATGTATGTATGCATGTATGTATGTATGTATATATATATGTATGTATGTATGTATGTATGTATGTGTGTGTATGTATGTATGTATGTATGTATGTATGTATTTATGTATGTATGTATTTATGTATGTATGTATGTGTGTGTAGTCTATATAATGTATGCATATTGAACTGTCTTAGTGGCAACACCTGCAATGCTATCCACACGTATTTTCAAACCCCAGAGCAGAAGAGTGGCAGGTCTAGGCCTACTTTTGTTCTAATTACACAAAAGGAAAGTGCTGCTCATAATAATTATGTTCATCATAATACTATATACTTTAATGGGGAACCGTCGATATCTCAATATGTAGGCCTAAGCCTATGCGTCAGTACAGATTCTGTCAAGATGTTCCGCAGTCGCCATCTAGTGAATGTCATCAAAAGACCATCAAAGTGAATAGATACGCGTTTCTTTCTAAACATTCTTCATTTTGGCTATCCAAATGGCCGTTTTTAATGCGTCCATAACAGTTTGTGTTAATTAGGAGAATTTATATAGCACCCCTTCTGAGCATCTACTCAGGAGTGTTCCCGACCCAAACCCTGGCTAAATAGGCAAGTTTTAAGGTTGGCATAAAACACGGAAGAGTTGCCTCTGTCCAAAATGTCAAACTTTCCGGTTAATCATACGTGTCAGTAAAAATTCCAATGGTGAGTTGTACACGTCCATTTGTTTGTCGTCGGACGTATAGGCGCCAAACACTTAGGCTATGGAGACTGAAAATGCTGTCTCAGCGGCAATAAAGTTTGTGATAGTGTATACTGTATTTTGTCATTATCATGACACTGGCCTGGGCCTAATGCGACCTGTGTGATCGCTGTTAGAAACAAACTACTACCTCGTTTGGACTTTAACGGAAACATTGTGCCTAGCCCTTGGCTTATAGTTAATGCCAGTGGTTATATCCAAGGTCGATAGCCTATTTATCTAGAATAGCAAGTATTGCATGTAGGTAAGTATTTAAATAGTAGGCTCTAGTAAATACTGAACAAAGGTGGACTTTTACACACAGGTCTATATAACATTGTCATGGGCGCCGTTTCTAGTAAACGGCACTGGGACAACAGGCCAAGGATAAAATAATGCTTCACCATGCTCAAGCAAAATGGAGGAAAAGGAGGTTGAGGGGAAATGCAGGAAAGGAAGGATGAGAGCGAATGGAGGAAAGGGCAATGTGGAGAAAATGGAACCTGAGAAGAAAATGGAGAAAAGGGAGGAAGAGAGCAAAGGGAGGTTGAGGGAAAAATAAAGGAAAGGGAGGTTGAGGGCAAAATGTAGGAAAGGGAGGACAAAAGGGAGGATAGGGAGAAGAGCGAAGGGAGGAAAGAAAAGATGAAGACGAAATGGAGAAAAGGGAAGTTGAAGGCAAAATTGAAGAAAAGGAGGTTGAGGGAAAAACGGAGGACGAGAGCGAATAGCTAGGGAAAAGGAAGGGTGAGGGTGAAATGGAGGAAAGGTAGGCTGAGGGCACAATGGAGGAAAAGGAAGAAAGCTAATGGAGCAAGAGAGGTTACGGGGGAAATGGAGGAAAGGGAGGTTGAGGCATAATGGAGGAAAGGGAGGTTGTAGACAAAATGGAAGAAAGAGAAGAAGAAAGCGATCGGAGGAAAAGGAGGAGGAGGTTGAGGGCAAAATCGAGAATGCAGGAAGAGCGCGGATGGAGGAAAGGTAGGTTGAGGGTAAAATCGAGGAAAGCAAGGGAAAGGGTTAAAAGGAGGAAAGGCTGGGTGAGGGCACAATGGAGGAAAGTGTGGAAGAGAGCGATTTGGGTAAAGAGAGGGTGGGGAATAATGGAAGAATGTGAGGAAGATAGCAAATGGAGGAATGGGAGGATGAAGCTCTGCTCTCAGCAAAAGCATTCCCTCGCCTCAGAACCTTGACGAGTATTGAGGCGAATGCCCCTGCTGCCTCTGTAGAGTCGGGGCCTATGAACACTGCAATATTTAGAAGATACTCAGCAATTATCGGTTTCAGTTACAGATAATTATAATTGTTTATAAAGCTTGCAATTACCGACTGTATTAACATTCAAGTGATATTTAGGTTTAATTAAGTATAAGACAATTACTGCTCAACAGCTCATCGGACAAGCGATTCCTTTTCATGGTGAGAACTAGTGATACAATTATTCAATTATTACTATAATAATAATAATAATAATAATAATAATAATAATAATAATAATAATAATAATAATAATAATAATAATAATGATAATAATAATAATAATAATGATAATAATAATAATAATAATAATGATAGTAATAATAATAATAATAATCTATCTAAGTGTACTGCGGCACTCAATCGAATTTGAATTTAATCTCCCCAGATCTTTTAAGTGTCTACTGTCAGTTTTTAATTAAGAGTAAACAGGAACATACGGTGTGAATACTACTTCTTAAGGTCACAGTGCATAAATATTTTAAATGGTGAATCAAATGCTTTTTAAGTAGCATGAACTACCACTTAGATAGTCTAGGTCTACCCAGCGCTGGCTATTCCCCAATTTTCCATTCCCCATTTTCTATTCCTGTTTGGAACGCGAACTCCTCACGGATTTTTGTACATGTGCTATGTTAACTTCACATGATAATATCTTTGTGTTAAATTTCTCCTTGACGTGACCTTCCAGAATTTTGACCTGATATCGGAACAGAACGAAGAGCTTTGATTTGGGGACGTCATGCGGTAGACGTATAGCGCCAGCGAAAAAAGCCGGCTATTTATGTGGCTTTTGTTGGCGCCGAGAAATTTTTAGGATTTACATTACGTTGCAAGAGGCAGAATGGCTGACTACGTCAATCGATTTATTACCAGGGGCGTCACTAGGGGGGTGCGGGGGGTGCGGGCCGCACCGGGTGACACCATCAAGGGGTGACACCATCAAGGGGTGACACCAAAATAAAAAAATTGCAAATTTGACAAAGCAGACATAGCTCTGTCTAGTCGGGTTTCATAACCGTTCATTGTTAAATACATGAGCAGGCACAGGGTGCCACCATGCAGAGCGTCTGGTGCTTAAATGAATAAGACTCAGAGCTCAGAAGACCATGGTGAAAGTCTAGAGGGGTGACACCAAGAGTTTACCGCACTGGGTGACACCAACCCCAGTGACGCCACTGTTTATTACGCTACCATTACGTCGTTATATAGCATAGTAAAGATTGAATTAGGTCAGATTAGATGCATATTGTGTGATGGAGAGAAAGAGAGAATTTCTAATGTCATGCAACGTGTGTGAATACCGAATCCCCATGAAATGCTGTACTGTACATAATGTTTACTGTTCCTATGCTACGGAGCTGCTGACGCTGGTCTGCTGTGTAGGACTATTGATCGCTTATCAACTGAATGATGAGTTTGATGAGTAGGAAAGCATTCAATCGTTGCATGTCTGTCCGTCCGACAATTCATCCTGCCGCCTGTAGGTCTACGTCTGTCTGTTTGCCAGTGTCCATGCATTTCTCTGTCTGTACTTATTTCTTCTTGTTGTGGCTGGATCGTTGGCATCGGGCCGTGGTATATCATGCTGACTGATATAAATTTATTTAACGACGCATCCATAACGAGGATGATATGCGTCAATGGTTATCAAGCCAACGAACACTGTTTATGTAAGCGTCTTAAGCCATGGTCAATGAGGCTCTGCTGAAAACGAGGCAGCGCCTGGAAATGTATTGATGCATTGGGAATGCAGCTCAGCCAACTATTGAGACATGCTCGGTCGTGCTTTGCAATCACCTGTCCATCCACGGGCAACGAGTTTACACACATGCTCGTAGGATCGTCGAGTAACGCAGGTCTTTTATTGACCCATGTTTGCCTTATATTGTCTAGACCCGTATTGAACCAAATGCATTATGTGTCCTAGCCTATCATGTCAAAGGTGCGGCGATGCATGACAGGCAGCCAGGGATTATGATAACTACTTGGATGTATGGCTATTTCGAGAAGGTCTTCCGAGATTTTCAAGGTGTAAATAATATACTTGTCTATTCAAGATCAAGATGGGCATAGTCCTTTGAGCGAAAGTTAACGAGCAAGTCACGGTTCATTGAACAATGTTCGACACCTTCTGGAGCTAAAATACTATAGCAACTGAACCAGCGGTGACTTGCTAATCCAGAGCCAGAATTAGTGGCGGATTCCAAACTAAAGCTGATATTCGCTATTCGGATAAAAAACAGACCATGCGTGAAATATGATGCGTAGCATAGATTAAGCCTATTACAAGCAAAGATATATGTTTGGGTGACGATTCCTCTATCTTTGGTGACGGATCGCATACTTCCGGTGGCGGATTCAGACCTGATCTGATATCAACTTGCATCAGTTGTCATATTAGGACTATACTAAGATTAGGAATATCAAAGGATGTCAATTGCGGATACAGGTATGCCTAAAGTCTTATAATATTTAAAGGCGAATTACGCTACAATAAGCCTATTGCGAATTCTTCTTCCCGTTATTATTATTATTGTCTCGGAATTCTTTTGCATGAATTAAGTAACTTTAGGCTAAAATCAATGTGGAAAACTAAGTTGATTATCTTCACTGATGCGTTTAATAATAATGAGTTGGAAAAGAGCCAGAACACTCTGATTGGCCACTAAAGCAGCGAGGGGAACTGTGAACACGTTTTCTGTAACTGTATTACATGCAGGCACGCCGAGAGGGGCTTCAGAGGTGCAAATGTCCAGAGGCCCGGCGATTTTTAGGGACTCGGACTGGGTCCGCGACGAACTTATTAAAAAATGATAATCAGTTCTGAATAACTTATTTTATATGCCATTTTAGTATAATATTGCTGACACTTAACTACAACGGCTTAAACTTCAGGGTTCTGAATAGTAACTTACTAATCATCTTCTTACTATAGAACAAGACATTCCGACCAACTTGCGGCCCAAGAGCCTCTTTTGATAAGAGACCCCCGTGGCAACTCTGCCTATAGGCCGATGGACCCGGAATTATTGTCGACGGGCCTCATAATAATCAAGTGTTTATGATACGTCAGCGTAAGCGCAGAGCAGGTATTCGGCAGCCTTGCCCTGCCTAGCTATTTAGTTGCCAGATATTTTACGTGCACGCGCATATTTGCTTACGTGTTGCGCCAAAAGTAGTTAGTTACTGATGTTGTCGATACAATAACATAGACGATTGCGCTGTCAATGTAAAAATATCTCCATCGCAGGCAATTAGCAAATTTTCGATTGCTTAGATCATATACTAGGCCCCACATATTGTCATATCTTCGTTGCATTTGTATTGTTTACAGTCACTGCGACGTGACTATAGCCTAATAGCAGAGGTGTAACAAGGTTTTTAAAAGTGTGGGGGCACAAGTTGTAAAATATTGGGCGAAGCGCAAAAAATTTTTGCCCCCACTTTTCGAAGTTTGCCCCCTAGAAATTTGAAAAATGGGAGCACAAAATGAGCCTAACAAAAGTCATCTTAAAAAGCCATTGGAGAAACATAAGAAGGAACCGATTGGGGGGCACATAGGGGCACTGAGCACTAAAACTGGGAGGCTTTGCTCAAAACTGGGGGCCGGTGCCCTCTACCCCCGCTTATTTCAACCCTGCCTAATAGGCTAGCGGATTGAAAAAAAAGAATATAGGCCTAACCAGAAAAATTCTTCATTAGACTGGGAAGCCCCTTCCTACGTGTATACATAATATGTTAATGCACATTTTAAAACGATTTATGGAGACTCATACAAATGCAGAAAATCTAGTGGTAAAATGATCACCAATAGATCTTCTCTAATAGTTTCGTGCGATTTTTTACCCAAACATCTGGTCACTGCCTATTATCATGGCCATCTTATCCAGTAGGCACAGTAGGCACAGTGCCTAGGGCCTACGAAGTTATCAGGGCCTACGACAACAAAAAGAGAATTGAGATTTGAAATCAGAACTGGGTCCGTTCCTGAATCACGATTCAGAGCAGACTATTTAGTGGCAGTAATATTCCTTTATGATTTGTTCTCTAATTTCTCTTTTGAAAATACAATTTAGGGTTCGGAATTTATAGAAATTCACACGGAGAAAGAAAGACACATGCGTGCGCCTACAAATGGTAGAAAAGCTGTATGTATGTAATCAATGCGATAAACATTTCTTTTTGTTTTTTGAACCATCGAACGTGAAGCAACACTCAATAATTCACACTTGAGAAAAACATTCTGTATGTAGTCAACGTAATAAAACGTTCTTCTCACGAAGTTCTACACTAATCAGCCACAAGAAAATTCATTCTGCATAAAAACCATTGATGGCTTGAAAAAATAATGTGAATGTGTATGTTTAGGTTTACACGTTAAATGTTTTGTTCAAAGCAATAGTTGAGGTATATGAAAGAGTACCTATATAGGGCCTGCGACGACCTTAAAACGGCCCTGCCTATTATCTTAATGCAAGTCACGAAATAAGTTTGATGTCAGGAATACTAAACGCAAAATATATATTATATAACTCGTTTCCCGCTTTAAAACATACGCTTACATTCGCATAATCACAAACACTGATTTTATGTCCTTCACACTAATACATATGATTAATACAAAGTGATTAGGCCTATACTGTGATTATTCACGTGCAACCGTGATTGACAAGGTAGGTATATTTGAAGAGACCCAATGCATAATCAATATGCCTAGGCTGCGAGCCTATAACTGAGTTAGGCATAGGCCTATATTATTATTATATCTATAGATTTTCGGCCTGTGCTCTACAGCAACGCAGTGAAAATATTGACGAATTCGTTGATTGCACTCAGGCAAGATCGCGCATGCCTGCTATCGTTAGATCATAGTGTCTAGAATTCATAATGATATAATATTATTACGTGCATGTAATTATAATATACATGTAGGATTGTAGGTTGTAGGCAGATGTGGTAAATGAATTAGTTTCATAACATAATTCTTCGTGTTGTAGGCCTATAGCTATCGACCATTCAAGGAATTCTGTAGGGAGACGGTTGCTACTTCGCGGTCTAGCCCTTGAATCGGTTTAACATATGTAGGCCTATACAGCTATAACTACTAAAGGACCTACATTTACTTATGATTAGGCGTCAGTGTTGAGGAAGAATCTTTGTGTCGACTGCACATGTAGATGTAAACCGCATATATATTCAGGAAATTATCAGGTCTTGATATTACAGCCACTTTGTAGGCCTGTACCTGTGTTTATAGGCCTCTATCTATCGGCTGACTTACGTACGGAATGCAAGAGCTGCTTGAACATAAAAATCTATGATGAACTAGCGCAGATATACCTGTGTTCCTGTACTTACACACTGCACAACTTGCCCGTGTGTATGCAGAAAGACATGTCTTTGGACAGCTGCCTTATATAGCTGCAATTTACACTAGTATGTTTTTGAAAGAGAAGCTAGGCATGACAGGCTGAGACTTACATGCTCGTATTATTCATAAATTATTATTCAACTGAATTGACTGAATTCAATGTTATACTTATTGAAACACATAGGTCCATGCAAAATGAATTCAAAGGATGCTATAATGAAGCATTTATGCAAAATTAACATGAATGACATGATGCTAGTCCAAATGATGTGCATGATTGGAGACACTCGTCATATTTGGAATAATTCTTCGAATACTCTAGGCATAGAATATTTTAATTTTGGAAGATTTTTGTCAGTGGTATCGTATTTTCAACAGATCAATGCCTACATAGATTTTACTCGGTGGAATTGGACGCCTTTCTCTGTTGGTCCTTGTGAGGCCTTGTTCGTACAGGGCCTTATTCTGTTTCCTGCGCTTTCTTACGGACTCACATTTCTATGTTTGCTGTGTTTTCTTATTCTTAGCTGCTCAAATGTTGATACTCAGTTCATTCCAATGCAATGCACAGGCATTTATGATAGTCTACATAATGATATATCTTCTCAGATGCACGGCGATGCATCTAGTCCATAGGCCTGAAGCAGGACATAGAAAACTTAAGAAAGTGCAGAGAATAGGCACAAACATTAGTTGCGGCTACAAGGATTTGAGCTACGAAGAAACGTCGAAAAGGTGTCGACTAACAACACTGGAGAGAAGGATGCATGAGCATTTGAGATCTAATAGAAGTTTACAATATTATCACCGGAAATGAAGCACTGCAGGACAAGAGGTTGTTTAATTAGCACCCAACAAGGCAACTCGATCGAGAACATGTATAGATTATTCAAGAAGCCGAAAGGAACATTGAGGCAGACATTCATAGTATAAGAGTGATAGATATGGAATGGTTTTTATTACAGCACTGTTTTAGCGGACACTGACTGAGTGACTGTCATAACTTTCCAGAGGAAGTTATAGAGAAATGGGCCAATACGACTTTTAGGTTCATTTTCAGGGGTTCTAACACAGATTGCACGACTTCCGAACCACTTAAAACCCTTGTTACGTTATGTCATGTCATGTCATGACTGCACTCACTGAACTGCGTCTGTTTCATTTTTCATTCAGATTAGAGTTGGAATTGTCTCTCCATCAAACGATATTGTTTATGGAATCGCTGGCCTACATCACGATCTGATTCGGTGCGTCTTGCAAAAGCCGAAATTCGAAAGGAAGATGAATCAGAACAGAGTAAAGGATGCAGGAAAAGGAGACGGCGAAGGTAACTCTGTCTTATCATACCACTCGTGCTGCATGTCTTATACAGGAAGACAAGGGACGGATTATCAAACTTGTTCTAAACAAACATAGTACCTTTATTTTAACCTTCAAGATTTTCACCAAACCCTATTATTTCATCAGAGTTGTCCCAATCTTCTGCACCAGGACTGTCTAAGTTTCACTTTAAAATGAGAGTTTTCTAAGTGATAAAAGTGCTTAATTAATACTAGTTAACGTAATAATTGTAACTTTCTACAGGTCATAAAAGTACTTGTATGCAAACAATGATTATATCTCATGTCTTTTATTGAAACCCTTAGTGTCATAACCTCTCCGAATTTTGTCACTGAGGTATAATCTTAGTGTAGGCCTGCATTGATTAACAACAGCCAACCATGACTGAGCCAGTCATGTGCTAAATTACCATCGACATCCACATTTAAAATTATTCACTAATTAGTTAAGCTTACTTACTCATTCAAACTTTTAAAAGGCAACTGCTGCGTTAGATTGCAATATAAATGAGCCTCCACCAGGGGTGTAAGAAGCGGGGGCAGGGGACACCGGCCTCTCAGTTTCAAAACTGGGGGCAGAGCCCCCAGCTTTAGGGCTCAGTGCCCCCATGTGCCCAAAATCGGTTCTTTTTATATTTCTCCAATAGCTTTTTAAGATAACTTTGTTAAGATAATTTGTGCCCTCATTTTTCAAATTTGGGGGGGGGGCAAATTAAAAAAGTGGGGTGGCAAGAAAAATTTACTTGCTGTTCTTGCTAACTACATGGGAATAAAGCCTAAAGCCAGGTCAAATATAGGACTAAAAGTATCGCATCATGCATCATGGTGGAATTGTGATTCTTTACTGAGAGAATTAATATTCCTCAAATTTGCTTATAATGGCAATTAAATGATAAAATCGGTATATACTCATTTTAAACGTTCTTTTCCCACACGTTCGCGATTAAATGCATACATCCCAAGTATGCTTTGTATCCGTGGCGGCCATGTCTGACAACGGTTCTATCTTGTAGAGTAGGGTTTATATTCATAACATCAAAGACTTTCAAAATGTCTTTCCCTACAGAACCACGCCAACGTTTTATCCAAGCTACCAGCCCATCTAACTTCTTGACAGGTAATGACTCTTATTTCCAACGCCAGCATCCGCTTTTTTTTAACCCTTTCCCCTCTAATTGTCCTCGAATTATTCTCTCTTTACTGATTCATTCAATTATTTCAGTTGATTACTCAAACTGTGCCGTTTCCCATCTGCTGTGCTCCATCTTCTGCGATACCCACATGTGTGAATAGACCGGATCTGTAGACATAACAGCTAATGACTGTAAGTCACTGTATCATGTGAAACTAAACGGACGCATGTGAACATTAGTTGATTTGAAAACGTCTGATGATTAACTGTAGCTATTCTATGGATGGAATTTCGTAATCTATACATGTAATTGCTCCAGAACTAATCACCATTTAGGCTATAGTTTTATTCCTTCAAGGTTGATTATAATGTTAATTGAAAACCAAGCCCACGTTATCTAACGTACGATAGGCTCGTGTGCAGGCCAACATGTACATTGCTTCCGATGTGTCTGAGTAAAAATATGCCGTTGGTCTTAATAATTATACTCACACACATAGGCCTAGAGGTCAATGCGTAGATAAATAATCGCCTGTGTAACCTCGTCGACTTAGGCCTACGCCATAGGCCTTTTATAGACTACCCGTTTAGCAACAGGCGTGTGTAGACATGGTCTGTTGTAGGTCCCTATGCAACAGCCTAACTTTTATCGCTGTTTACAACTGAGAACAGCAATTAATACTGAACACTTGAGTGTAACAATAATGACAGGCTATGAAACAACGGATCAGCGATAACTGTCAAGTGAAAATGATCTATAGATGTTTGACGATGGCCTAAGATTACTTCTGAACTCCATTGTCTATGTATTTAATGGGAATACAGACCTTCTCAGTACGTCTACCCTTTTCAACTGAAAATAATAAGCCCTAACCTATTTTTTACACAATGTTAATCTACTTAATGTGCGAAGTACGTAGCTGCAGTGTAAACCACACTGGCCTATTGTAATGCCGTAAGAAATCAAGTTGTGCAAGGACAAGCCTACTAATTAACTACAATAACAATACGCAGGACACATAAATGTCATAATGTCACTTGATTAGTTTTCAGCGCGGCACATGTTGGAGTAGAACAAGAAACTATCGTGTCTTGTTTATATACCACGTGCATTTGGCTAATCATAACAGACTGCACGTATGAAGGAAAATCGACGATTAATTGCAGTAATTTTACAGAGCAAAGCGTTTCCTGTCGAGAGTAAAACATTATAAAATTCAGTAGACCTACAAGACGTAAAAATTGATGCGGGGTAGCATCAGTGACTATAAGGATGCAACTCGGTATTCCATATAGGTCTGCAACTACTTCAACGAGTTGCCATTCCTCTATAGGCTTATAGATTCCTTGCAGGTTGTGTCAGCTTATTCTTTGCATACACGAAAACATAACGGCCTATTATGTAAATTTATGACGCCTGAAGGCCTATTAAGTAAATGCAGGACACCTGAAGGCCTATTATGCAAATGTATGCTGCATGAAAAAACAACGGTGTACATCTAACCATAGGCCTATTTCTACAAAATAGCATGCACTCAATAAATCTAGTTAAAGGTCAAACGTATAAGTTTTTAAACCATCTTGCTATGCATTCATTTACGTTCAGCTACCGTTTTGCTGGACATATCGCTGGAGACGGTTTCGCTGAGTCATGGTAGCAACGGAAGTGACGCAGGCGATCAAGAGGGGCTCGCCTACATCCACGCCGTCATGCAGTTCTGCCAACTTGTCGTCAACGACTACGATCTTGTGCTGTCCAGCATGAGGAACTACATGAAAGACAGCTTCTCGTGCCGGGTCCGTCGTGCTCTTGAAGACAAGACTTCCGGTGCAAATCTCGTTTTCGAAATGACAGTGCCGAGGTCAAAGCTCGTATCGTTGCAGTGCTACCTTAGTGGTGGCTCTCTGAGGGAGGATCTACAGAAGCGTCTGGTCACTCAGAACATCAAGAATGCCCTCGGAGTGGACGAATTGACCATAACGCTAGACATTCGAAGCGCCTCATAGTCGAGAACTTCTCACTAGTATATTCACTTTATCATGTGGCCTATAATTATTGAGTTGGATTATAGGAATATTTGAAGGTTTGAATTCAGATCAGACGAGTGCGACCTGTGGCTACTGCAGTAACCGAAATAGGTTGGACTGGTTCCTCTGGTGTTCGAAATAAAAGCTTTTGCCTAAAATCAGGCTAATTATAATCGGGGTTCGAAGAACAGGCCAATACGGTGAAGCGAATTGACGTGTTCAATATGTTATAAAATATTATGCCTTTTTGAATAGTCTAGAGATTTCCAAATGACCCCTCATTGTTGAAAGGCATGGCAGTCTATAGTTTCTCTAAACCCCACGAGCCTGTATACATGTACGTGGGTGTATTGTAATTGCCCAAAAAGCTAGACCGGGGTTGAAATATTACCAGTCATATAGTTAAGTGCAAGTCCCCCATATGGGTACGAAAGTGTATTGTTACTCTTCTGTTGGGGGGCCGAAAAGGAAACAAACATCATAGAATATTTTGAAGCATCTGAAACAAGTGTTCATCGAGATTACTTCTAATTTCACGCTGGCTCCCTCATCTGAATCATACACCATAGATGTAGGTGCTCATACAGACGTACAGCACGACATGGACATCTACTGCTGCTTACTCAATATTTGTCTCCCAACTGGGCGGCTGGGGTTCATGAACCTGGTCTTGCGTTCTGTCGTAGGCTGTGGGTCTATATCTTCTCGGACGCATTCCGAAATATGGCTGCGCCTCCGCTGGCTTCCCTTCTGCATGGATTTCCTTCCAGCAGCGGATCTCGCGCACTATAATCGCTTTGGTCTAGCGGTTCTTGCTGGCCTCTTTCTCTGCCTGTCTTCGCGACGTCTCTTACTCTACTTTGAGCGCAACGGGTCTCTCTCTCTCTCTCTCTCTCTCTCTCTCTCTCTCTCTCTCTCTCTCTCTCTTCGCTCTACTGAGCGAGGCATAGGCCTACTCATCGTGTCACTTGAGCGCGCACCAACTTAACTAAATCGTACCTTCTCTGTTGTTGGCTTAGGAACAGGCTAATAATCCCATAATGGATGCTCCATTTTAAATGTCGGGTAGAGACGTCTCCATTCATACAATGCGTTGTACAGGAAAATACGAGCAATGACATTTCTAAAGGCTGCATAGCAGAATTGCTGTATACAATGCATACGAAGCACCCACAACGGAGTATCTCGTCGATATACACATGTCGCCAAGTACATGTACATCAAAGTAGTTCCAGTTTAACTACATGCGTGTGTGATAACTAAAGGATCATTAGCGTTGCCCTTCTCCTTAATCCAGGCTATTGGTTGGCACTGCCTGAGTGCGAGCAGTGGAGGAGTTAAGTACATTTTAATTCGCCACCCAAATATTTATATCGCACGCCTAGAATTAAAAAAATGACCAAATGAAACCTTGCATTTGGTCTAATAACGTACAATTCACATGACCTTTATTCGAGATTGGAAGTGTTATGACGGTCATAAAATACTCAAGAAGTCACGTACAGCAATGGGCATACATTGGGAATCCGCAGAGTATTGGTTAAGACACTGGCGCACGAAGCAGAAGGCAGCGAGTTCGATTCCCTGTGGGTACCCCTCTAAAGGTTGACTGGTCCTTCTTTCGCTAGGCGGTAGCGTTGGTTAAAATAGACGAATAGCGTGATGGCTAACTACAGTCACATTCGACTTCTGTCGAATAACTCGTCGTCATCATTCTGTTCATACTGTACCTGTGGTCGTACCTGGTTTGTCAGTTTGAAATTAAACGAAGATCATCATTATTACGAAGCATCTTCCTGTCTCAGTATTTCTTGACCACAGGTCGCTTCTCATCTCAAGTTCTCCAACCGATCCCACCGTCCCACAGTGTACCACGTCTCTGGAACTATCTTCCTCCATGAATTCACAAAATTTTCGGTTTCTCCCCCAGCATTGCCAATCACCAACCATCAATTGCTTCAAGTTTCTCTATCAATTAAGCTTACTATTCGGGCTTTTCACTCAAAACTGAAGTCTTACCTGCTCAAGAATTCATTCTCTGACACACCTGAATCATTCAATTCTCAACGCAAGCGATACCTTAACAACTGTTCTGCCCATCTCTGACCCTCTGGCAACCGGACCAAGATCTCCTTCTGGCAATCCCTTTATTGGACTACTCCTTTGACGCTGCGCAGCGCTCGTGAATAAGCTGGTGCGCTGCTCTTAGCTTTCGAGTGTCGCTTTAGAAGCTTGAAGCCTACGGTTACGAAGGCTTAAAAACATGTAGTCAATCGAACAACCCGAAGGCTGTATAATGCCCTGTTGACTTTGTTTACCTGAACACCTATCTGGAACATTATTTATTACCCCGGACATATCCCCAAACTAGGTCAAATGCCGATTAAAAATATCGATATGCTTATATATCCGTGAAAGAGTCCAAACATTTATTTACACGATTCATTAAACTCAATTATGTGCTTCAAATGATCAGAACGGGCATCCCCGTTTCCGCAAAAATCGTAATTCCTTGGGACAGTTAGTTATGCTTGAGGTGATACAGATGGTAAATTTGTCCGGAGGAATAAGAATAAGGAGGGTTTGTGCGGGATAATATGGACGTTTGAGGGAGTAAATGTCAAGTTCCCGAACTGGCCCAACACGTATAGGCCGACAGCTGATCATTTCATTCGCATACGTTCTGCTAAAATGGAAATTTTTCGTTTTTTATTTCTACATCGTCGGTATTATGGCCTTGACCGTGCTTGATCGCCCGTTTCAATGGACGCCACGCCATTTATTGTCCCCGTTAAAGGATTGTAGTGGCCATCTAATTAAATCTCTTTATTAAATAAGCCTTCATCGGAATGAGAACCGTAGCTCGAAAGCGCTCTTTAACAGAGGCGCATGAAACTCGGTCTACGCTCCTATAATTGCAGCTAACTAGGTCAGTGCTATCTCGATATCAGATTGTCACGCGGTTAAAATTATAGTCAGATGACAATAGTCAAATAAATTCTGAGGCCTATATGATCTTAGAGACCAATAGTTAGGCCCTTATAAAATGTTCATGTGATACACTAATTACACTTAATGACATCGATTATTTCTTTAAGATTCATGATATGAGACATCATAAACGTTATCGTCAGTAATTTTATTCATGTTCATTGCAATGCGCTTGCACGCAGCTCAAAGATCCTCATCTAAATAATTTTTATGCTTACGTATGCATGTACGTAAGTACGTATGTATCATATGACATTGTATGTATATGTATGCATGTATATATGTATGTATGTATTCATGTATGTGTATGTATGTATGTATGTATGTATGTATGTATGTATGTATGTATGTATGTATGTATGTATGTATGTATGTATGCATGTATGTATGCATGCATGTATGTATGTATGTATGTACGTATGTATGTATCAAAGCGTGCATGGTATGTCTTCTTCCTAATAAGTACATTGTACATACGGTCAGCTTTATCCAATATCTTTTGAAGCCAAATTTATAGTGCAATGACCACGCTTTACTTCAACCAAGGCTAGAGTAATCCATACACTGAGCTGTTTATTTACCCTGCGATGTTTTCATAGTCACCAGTGAATGGAAATAACTGTATAAATCTTGTGACGTGAGTAGGTCTACAATCTACATTGTATACATCTATAGAACAAAATAGGCGTCGATTGGAACAATTAAGCGCATTGTTTCCCTTATTTAAACGAAACATAGGACATCACGTTGAACAGGTCTCCTCAAAGGTTAATTAAATATGCAGATCGCTTCATGAGTTGTGGCACTGTACGTAGTATTTCCACCTCAGGTGGAAATCAATCAAATCAATCAGATCAACTCATTCAAATCACTTTCATACAGATGTAGGCTGGGCAGAGAGAAACATATATTTCTAAGTCCTAAAAGAGGATACATTTGAAGAGCCAGAGAACGACAAGAGAATATAGATGCCGAATTTTAACTTTGAAGTTCATAAAACGCCTGATGGTCAGCGAATGGACAACGACATATCCACCCTCAGACGGTGCTCAACATAAATGATTAAATGCAATTCAGAACCATGATAAAGTTTTAGGAGCCCTATGGAGAGCTCTAGGAGGCATTTGTTACCAATTACTACAGACACATCTTGGATAGCCCGGATAGGAAACATAATCTGAGAATGTAAGTTTTAAATGATATCAAAGTATATAGGCCTATGCCTACGTCGTATATGTATGTATACGACTAAAACTTAACTGTACTTCTTTCTTACAAGAGTTTCGGCGTAGAGCTAGGGTACGTGAGAGGCCATTGGGATCTGCCGGCAACCTGAAGAGGCCACAAATCCTTGTTCACTGTATGCATATGCCTATAGGTTACGACGGAAATATTAGCATAGTCTATAAAGCTAATTGTACAAACAATCGTATCGTAAGCAGTGTCAGAAACAAAGGAAAACAAGAGGTCAGCTGTCAGGTCGGCCAAGGCCACTAGGTGCGATCGAGATCCAAAGTTTGGTTGGCCCCATACATCCTTGAATTTGTATGTCTATAAACATATAGTCACAATTATTAAGTGAGCCAAGTGACCATGTGCTCCATTCACATATCAACACAAAGATTCAAGCTGTAACCTTGAGTACATACGAGCATACCAGTGTGGATCATTAATTACAGGTCAGGAGCCCTTGGCGACGTCGCCTTCTGAAATACTTGTGGCAAGCACGTGAGGCTTCCTGCCCAAGTTATTCTCCATTGAGGGCCAGCAAAGGAGC
The DNA here is from genome assembly GCA_959347315.1 of Bimastos eiseni. Lineage (NCBI taxonomy): Eukaryota > Metazoa > Annelida > Clitellata > Crassiclitellata > Lumbricidae > Bimastos > Bimastos eiseni. The sequence continues at coordinate 23,824,926 of OY365808.1, forward strand.
AAACAAAGATAACACGTGGGATGTGAATTCCCGCAAGTTAGTGTACCTCGCGCATACGGTATACATGTTTACATCTCACAATTTCATTGGCCCCTCCATAACTTCAACAGCACAAGTAATCGTAATTGCAATGTCTAAATTCATAAAGCGCCACTCAAAAACCAAATGTAGGGCATCATGGCTTATTCATGGATGCTGCGACAAGTCATAGGAGTTGTAGGTATTCTGCTTTGAATTACATGGTAACCATGGTTATACCCTATACGGTTCAGGGATTGTCTAGGAAGGACTTAGAAGCCAGAAATTAGGAGGACGCATTGAATGCTTCACTCCGGATTGCAGGATCAGAGGATCTCCTAAGAAACTAAGTCACGTTGGAAAACGTTGGAGGCATTTAATCGTAATATGTTGCAAATTAAGCCTATTTGTTTAACCGATCAATTGCACCTTATTGATTAGAGTATAGGCCTATACGCACATGCACAGGCTTAGGGGTATCTATAGATATGTAGGGACCCAACTCTGCACAGCAAAGCCTCGCTACCAATAACGCACGCATAGAACTTCTCACAAGCAACATTAGACATATTGTACTTTGTAGGATTCATTGATTCATTCAATCAATCAATTAAGCATTCAATCATTTAATCAATCTGAGCATTCAAATGGCGCCCCATCATGCACCTGAGCATACTCAGGAGCGCGCTCCAAGCCTAGCAACGACTAAAGAAAATAAACCTGAGCAGGTGCGTTAAAGTCAGTGTTTAAGTCACTAATAAATACATGAAATAGTAACCAATAGCCCAATACAATAATCATACAAAAAGCCAGACATTTTTCAAGCTTTTCGATTTTCCTGCAGGACGGAGCTAGGACATAGGCCTATAAGGCCAAAATTAAGGACATGTACGTAGGCCTATTCCTTTACCGGACGTCTGGCAGTCGTATTCTTAGATAATTTGTTGGCCTTGTCTACCTAAAGCTTTTTGCGCATTCAATTGAACAATGCCATAGTCAGTGATTGAACTATCGAACCTATCGAATTAAATTAGTATACAATCACATGTTTAGTTAGTAACTTAACATGGATTTATTTAGCTACTTACAGCATAGCGTGCGATTTTCTACCCAGTTGCAGAGGTAGAAGAGCTTAGCGCTTGCTGATTTAAGCGCTGGCAAGGCTGTGTTATGAGGTGCAACGGCTAACACGTAAGCGCTTGATACATTTTAAGCCGTATTTATGCTCAGAATGAAATGGTGAATTGTGTTGCGTAAGCCTATTCTACGGTAAATTTTCAACTTTTCTGATAAAGGTGAGTTAAGTTTGTGTGCCTAAAGTTACAGTTTTATTCGAATATTGTTTATTCAATGAAAGCCGTAGCCTAAATTATTTACTGCATTGTCACGATCTGGAATGAGCAGGGCATACTGCGTACTCAAGCTCAGTGCGTGCAAGGCTTGTCGTTGTTGACCAATCAGTCCTTGAGGCTGACGGTCACATTGTGTTGAGTCATACTCCAGGGCAAGGTTCCAGTAAAGAGATCATATGACCCAACCATCCGGTCGTATGCAGTTGGGTTTATAAAGGCGTTAATATTCTTAAAGTCAGTTTTCGCCAGCAAGACGAGGCGTACGCTTGTGAAATAAGTAAGTGGAGTTACATTTTCTGATTAGGAAGAAAACAACGAATTTGTGGTTTCATAAACTTATTGTTTTGTGAACGCAATTTATTTAGCTTATTATCAGTTCAGCAGGCACATCAACGAATGAGGACCGTTGTTTCTTTGTTAATATTAGTTTAGTTATTTTGTAAATGCTGTTGTCATTTAAGTAGGCATGCATTGCTGAAGTAACCTATGATATATCTGCTCAGAATAAAAGTTTAAACATTTAATTTCGACATAATGCTTCAACTTGCTGTTAAGTCTGTCTTGTATTAGTAATATAATAAGGGATAAAGCTGTAGTGGCCAAAAATTAGGTCACAGTATATAGAAAATGTTTCTTCTGTGGCGAAATGCGTACACAATTCCACGAGTGAACACCATTACGCATGCATAAACTTTGACGCATGTGCACTGTTAAAAACACCTAAATTCTTGTAATGTATATCATGAGGGTCAGGTTAGGAATTGCGAGGTTTGGTCATGGTCAGGTTATGGTGTGGGTTTGTTTGGTTTGGTGTTGTCTTTAAATATTCACAGAAAACCTTGTGCCACAGATTGGCTGATTTTTGTGGTTGCAGAAGCTTCATTATAATAATAGGGCAGTCATTCATGTTCTTTTTGTCTTTTGATGGGAGTTGTGCTTGTGACTTCAGTTCTTCTGCATGATGTAAATTCTGTCATCCTGTTGTATTCCTGTCAAATGTTGAATTTAATTTTGACCCATGCGCTTTATTGACCCATCGGCCATCACTTCAGTAGCACTAAGCATTAGTTTGTGAATGGCAAGTTAGCTTCTCAGTTTGAAATGGCAGCAGGCAGTTCATTTCACTTTTGTAAGATGTATAGTTTTTAGTTGTACATTTAATTCGGTTTGTCTGTTGTTGGTTTTGATTCAATCTAGCTGCATTTCATAGTAATTGTCTATTGCTTGGTGTCTTCTTACTTTAGGAAAAAAAGTTTGAAATTCTTTTTTAAAACACATGTTTATGCGATCAATATATGCATGATACACCTCCTGTAAAATCATTGATTTTGAAACTGTATTCCCAGCCAAACCAGTGAACAATTATTTACATTTGATAACATAGTTTAAGCATGTACACTTTCTACTTAATGTTTGTAATTATACTCATTAGTTCCATAATATTGCGTTTTTCCTAAGTCATGTCTGATGATATAATGTAATAAATGTTCTGCAGCCAAAAATTAGCTTGCATAATAATTTTTTTTATATGCATCGTGAGCGTCAGTTCATATCCTGTAACATCATGAGGGTTGGTTAATGTCGGTTCATGCATTGTGATGGTTTTTGGATATACACGAAAAACCTTCGGTTGCACAATTGCTGAATATTTAGCCGCAGAAGCGCAAGGCACTGTGCTGTCCCATCTGCAACCTTTACTTTTTTCTATCACTGAAGGAATTGTCCTTGCCTGACTAAATGAATACCTCTCCATTGAAACTGTACTGCTCATATATCAGCTGGTGCTCTGTGCCTTTGAGTGTAACTTTAAAACTTTGGGGTTCACTATAATTATGTTTATGTAGCAACATTTGTAATTGTTAATGTAATTTTAATTTAGATACCGCACAGATCTTTTGGAGAACATTATCAGAAGATGCTTATGTAACTTTTGTAATTACGAACATTTATGTAGCTCCGTAGGTAGCAAGATACTTTCAGGGTGTTTTAAACAATGAGCTCTACAATAGCGACTGCCACAGATGGCGCGCATGTAGTGTAGTCCACATTATACTTGCATCTCATTATTATTATCATTATTGCCCACCTGCATGTGGATTCGATATGTTGGCTAAAAGAATTTGATTATTTATATGTCCTATTATATCTCCTTCAGGCTTGAATTAATCCCTCACAATGGAGGGGTCAGATGATGTAACACCTGTGTACTAAAGAATTGTGATTATAATTCTATCTTATTAAATGAATGTGTACAGTAATTATGCTAAAGTGATTTGTATGCTTAGAATGACATATTGTACTCCTTTAGCAGCTGCTACATTCTCAGACCAGTAAATATGATGGTGATTAATGACTGTACATGTGATTGTCAATCATATTTTAATGAGGCCTGCTTGCCTTGAAATGAGTCATGTCTTCCACTGCATGACTGTTTTCAACTTTCCAAAAAGTCACATGCTCATTGAGTCTGTTGGCATTTTTATAGTTAAAAAAAACATCATTCAGGATGTAATTTTTCTGATCCAGAGTCAGCTGCTTAATTAAGAAGCTGTTTGTCTATATAGACAGGCAGTTTCAATTTGGCCTCAAATGACTAATGAATGACCTGAGTGGTGGGAACTGAGCCCTTCCTTATTGTCAGGTTATGTGAAGTGGTGACTACTAAACACATCACAACTTGCTACAGATAAGATGTTCATCAGGTATTTCCATAGTTGCTGGTTTGGGTATATCTATTGGTGTCCATTGCTCAAGGTGAATAAGCTTAGTCAGCAAGTCCACGATAAACATTCAGCATAGTTAATGTTGCGGCAGACTTGACGTGCTGTATAGTTTAGTATTAATTTGCTTTTCATGAAAGCATTTTAGAAGAATGGCCAAATGCTCAATTCGGTTTACCAACTTTATTGACGATTTTGAAAGTAAATATCATGTCAACTAATTCCTTCTTATTGTCCTCTTAATTTCGATGTATGATTTAGTTAAATTTGTTTGGATGCATTATTTCTAAGTGTGAAATGTGTGTTAATTATTTTAGGTTTTGAATTAAATACATTGAAGAAATCACGATGTCACGCATAGCAGTTCTGTGCCTGGCGGCGATCGTCGCTGTCTGCTCAGCGGCTCCTCAGCAGGCGCTCAAATGGTCTCACCTGGAACCGGCGGTTGAGCTTCACAACTGGCGTATGTCTCCAGAAGCTGTTGAAGCTGCATTTGCTGACTTCAAATTAGAACATGGTATGTTAAGACTGAAATTAGAATAAAAAGACTTGTGGTTAAACAGATTGCATTAGTAATGAAGGGAAACTCGGCTTGCAAACCCGTCTCAGCTGAGTTTCATAGTACTCTGCATAACTTGGACACGGACAAAAAGTGGGTCCGAGTTTTAATACATATCAGCTTTCTGATTTTCTGTTTTGGAAACGAAAATCAATTGTTTTATATGAAATCTACCTATCTAAAAGACAAATGCTGTTTGTAGTAGTACTTACTAGTTAATTCTTTCTAGTGTATACTGAGGCAACACCAGACATCATGCCATAAAAATTGTGGAAACTGCCAAACTATAAATCATGAGAATGATACTTTTTAAATATTCAAAATTCAGAGTCTGTACAACTCAACTTGTTAAGCTCAGAATTCAGACTCTGCAAGAAAATGACACTTGGTTTATCCTAAACATTGTTTAGTGTGAAATGGAAGCTTGATCTGTTCCCATGTCTGTGCATTTTAACATTAAATTATTCTCTTAAGATTAAACCAATAAAGTGAAAACATCAGTTTTTTGCACAATTTAATTTCAGTCGCGTGCATATAAAACACAATGTTAGTCCTTCAGATTAGACAGGTTGCAGTAATTTGTCTACCGTTGACTGAATTTATCAATTGGCTTCTGAATATTTGTGAATGTTCTTGCTTATGATCACAAGCGATTTTTACTTTTGTCCGCTGTGTTTTGTCTTAACTGATTTGCACTGTGTGTGGGTCATCTAATAACTAAGACTTTCAAGAGAATAAGTTCTGAGGTCATATGTACTTATTATCTTCTTAACTGATTTGATATCTGCTTATGATAATGATTTTTTTCAAGAGATACTATTGTAAACACTGATGAAGCTGAGGTTTGACAGTATGGCCTTCCAGCCAACCAAGAGTCATAATTACAACCAAACTGATTTGCAATTGCAAAGGCTTTTGAGATTAAATGCCAGTAGTCATATCAGTGAAACATTATTTGGATCAAACTAGTACTGCTTCAACTGTCAGAGCTGTGGTGTTTTGTTGAATAGGAAAGACTTACGAGTCTGAATCGGAAGAGATGCTACGAAAAGAGATATTTACTCAGCACTTGAAGACCATCAATATGCATAACTACTTATACTCCAAGGGACTCAAGCAGTACACGATGGGTGTCAATAAGTACTGTGACCTGGTAAGATCCTGTTCAGTTTTTCAATACCCAAATGCCCTAATCTTTATCATATACGCTGGAGCTGGAACCTTGCCATATCGTGACCTATATTGTACATACAAGTTCACTTTTGCTGTGTGATCATGAAATTGAAGTAGTGGTAAATTGTTTTAACATAATTGCCTAAGAAACTTCTGAAAATTCATATGCTTTCATCGATTTTAGGGGTCTATTTTGCCAAATTAGACTTGGATAATGTAAATCTTTTAACTTCTGATTTAGAATGTCATGGTAATTGTTATTACCTGTTTTATTTCACACCTTTTCACTGGTTGATAGCATTCCACAGGGTGCACTGTCCTAAGGGACCTTAATCGAAATGAAGACATGCTTCAAGATTCATTTATTTTGGGGTAGATTCTAGGGGGCATATTTTACTAATCTATGTAAAGGTGGAACTTTTAAGTTTGTACTGACGCTTTCCTCTGTTGTGAATCTTTTGATAGTTTGTTATGGTATTGTTGCTTGTTATTGTTGTCATCCATATGCTAGTGGATCAAAATAAGATTGATTTAATAATGTTGGTAATTACTGACTCATATCTGCAATTTATTTGCAGAGTCACAAAGAGTTTGTCAGCATGATGAATGGCTGGAAGAGAATGAACAACAGTTCTGGTGGAAGCACTTATCTCTCTCCAAACATAAAACTCAATCTGCCGGATACAGTTGATTGGCGTGACAAAGGCTACGTCACTCCAGTCAAGGATCAGGTCTGTAATGATGCACATTCTTTTCTCTTGCATCTTTACTGGTTACCACGGCTCAGTTGCCTGAATGTGCATCTGTCTAAGTTTACTGCATGTTGTACAGATTAAATAATTCATTATGTGAACAGAATATAAACTAGCGGAACAGCAAGGCACTTCGATTGGCTCATGGTGACGCAACTATAGTAGAGGAAAAAGGATACAAAGATAATGCTGCGGATGATGTTGTGATAATGAATTGTGATGACGTATTATTGTGGATTTTGATGTTGTCATAAAGATGGATGAATCATATATTCCTTTTGAAATATTGTGCTGTTATGTTAATGATGATGATATAAGATGTAGAATTGTAGAAGATGATGAAGCATGAATAATGAAGTCGTTTCATTTCTTTCAGAAAAGCTGTGGTTCCTGTTGGGCATTCAGCACAGTAAGTTCTTTGATCATTTTTATGTGTCAGTTTGTTGATGACCTATTGCTAGTGATAATGCAGACAATAGAATTGTTTGTTGGTTAGCCTGATGCTAACACCATGCTGGGAAAGCATCAGGTCTCAGAGTTTGCTAACAGCTGATGCCAAACTACTCTACTCCACATTGCACTACCCCAAGCATGTCCTTTATCAACTCCTACCTCCACTCCATTCACCAATTAAGACCTAAGAATACAACCATGTCCTCACATGCAACCATATCCTACCACCCAAAAACAGCTTTATAATATAATATATACTTCTTTATTTTACAATTCTGATTACATTTTTCATCCATTAACACTCATGTTAGCATTTTTCTTCATTTTGTCAGATTGTTCATCTGAATTAAACGAATATACCAATTTCATCTTCAATAACTAATTTGTTTTGAATTGAATTTAGTAAATGTAGTTGCAGATACATTTCCACTGATGAATTGAACCCCTCTTTTTCATTTAGATGTTTAAATTTCTCATTTTCTTAGCTCAAATATTTATATAATAAATATCTATTATGAATGTCTCTTAGTGTAATAATGCTTTTATTCATTCATGACTGAACTTTAATTGGCATCTTATCCAGTTGTTGTTCTTCAGTAATCCTAACTAAACCAGCAGTCCAGAACTTAAACATAGGAGTTTTACTGGTTTAGTGGGTCATCTATTTCTGTCTCTTTTTGCAGACTGGTTCCCTTGAAGGACAGAACTTTCGCAAGACTGGCAAACTAGTCTCACTGAGTGAACAGAATTTGGTTGACTGCTCCAAAAGCTTTGGCAATGAAGGATGCAACGGTGGTCTCATGGACAACTCATTCAAATACATCAAGTCCAATGGTGGTATCGATACCGAGGAGTCGTACCCATATGAAGCCAGGGTAAGTTAAATGTATATATTGTATATATATGACGGTGTTTTTATTTTATTCCATTGCAGCCCCAATTTTAGTTCAGTTCCTGGAAGCTGGGCTGCATACTGTTGTGATCTAAATACTGCTTGTTAAATTTCGTATTACACGTTTTGAACTAGCTTAAATGCAGAAACTAATAGTTTATAATTGTTAGTGTCAAGGCGGAACCGTATGCTACGCATTGACGTCTTTAAACTTCAATATTTTTCTTGTTTGACCAGTATTCTGTCTCCTTTGTTATCGGTGCCTGAGCTGTCTTCTCCCGCTCCACGGTCTGCATTGCTTTCCAGTCTGTCAAAGACTTTGTTTTGATGGTTGCAGAATGCGTACCAATCATGCATGCTAACTCGCTGCTTCTTTTTGTGGCAATGTTCATTCAGTCTTGTATGACTTTTACCACACTTCTGAATCCTCTAAAACCAAATTTCTTCTTCTATGCACAAACTAACGACTCTGCGATTATCTTGCTCACACAAATTTGGATGTCTTACTTGTTAACTATGCTAAATGTACGCACCGTCTGGGCGTGGTGTTAACTCTGTTATGTCACTTCTAATTATGTTTGGACGTTTTGTGAATCAGCTCAATTTCACATGTAGTCGTAATCCCACCAGACAATGCATTGTTTCCAACAGACTATACCACTGTATGTTGCTTTGCATTAATATCACTACAGGACATATCAAATGGTTCAAGGTTCTCTTGCCAGAGCTTTAAAAAAAGGCTTAAGTCAATAGTTTTTGACCTGTTGCAGTCATTACATTTTCTCCCTGTTGAGTAAAGAATCCATTCCTTCCTACTATGTACAAGTACTGCGTTTCTTGCCAACTGGGCTATGTAAATCTGTGCTTACCCCTAGTATAAATAAATATTCAACCCAATCAGTGGAAATATTCCACTCGATCAGTGGAGATGTTCCATTCGATCAGTGAAGATATTCCACTCGATCACTGGACCCTGTTACTGTGGTAGTGCCATAGCAGTGTGAGCTTGCAAGCTATCTCAGTTGTTCAATCAAAGGTTTTGGTGATGTTCTGCCCAGTTCAGTGTATTCTGTCATGTCTAAAATTAGGATTCAGATTGTTGCATATGACTAAAGCACATAGTTTTCATGATCTAAAGAATTATAATCTCGTTTCTGCAATGAAATATTTGTTTTGATTTATATTTATTTAAAACAACAATCAAATGATGTCTTGGTCATTAATATAATGGCACACTTGAAGTAATTGGATTAGAATTATTAGTCATTATATATATGGATAGTGTAGTTTCTTCATTAAATCATGATATGTATTTTGTATATGGCATCCTTCTTCATTAAGTGTGTTTATTGTAATTTAATAGATTAGTGCATATTATTAATTGTAATAATAAATTTGTGCCTATTATTAATGACCAACATTTTGTCTTTCCATAGCAATTGTCTTTCTGCTGTTTGAGATTGTGTGACTTTTAATCCTCTTCTACTCCTGCATTCGATGATTTATTCACTGTTAAACTCTTTTTGTGAACAAGCAGCAGACTACACCCTAGTACTTAGATAGTTACATGTGTAAATTGTGAATTATTTGCCAATGATAAGCTAGGTGCTGTCACAGATATCACATATTGTTGCATGGTTGCAGATTATTCTTGTGTGTATTTAATTACACAGACTTCATATCCTGTTGCCTATCGTGAAATACATTTGTAGTTGAGGTGAAGTCATGCAAGCCACGGGAATGAGTTCGTTTTTGGATTTCTTGTTACATTTGTTGCAGTTGAAATGATATATTTGAATTCCGTTACTTGTGAGCATGAATAATTGTGTGGTTACATTACCCTGCTAAACCTTTTACCATTTATGTAATGCGCAGGATGACAAATGCCGATACAAACAGGAGGACAAAGGAGCGAGCGATACTGGATTCGTTGATGTTACATCTGGGGATGAGGACAAACTGAAGGAAGCTGTTGCGACGATTGGACCAGTTTCTGTGGCCATTGATGCTGGCAATCCATCCTTTCAAACATACAAAAATGGTCAGTATTATTTTAAATGAACAGAAGTATCAGGCAGCTTCTGTAATGCTATGAACTACACCCATTCCACTATTATGAAGGTCAAAAGAAAATAGACTTATTTCATTTCAGTAGGTGGTTCTACAAGATGATGACCTATCCTTAAAACAATTCAAATGTTTTATCTAGTGTGCATGAAATTAATTATATAAGGAATATGAAACTTGATAGAACTATGAACTTTGACCTTCTGTCCAACATGCGGGCTTGCAACCCAGTGGCCGATTTTACGTGGGCACCCATCCTAGTGGGATGAAAGTCTGTGATTAAGAATCCTTACTAGAAAGTAGATGTGGGGCTCAGAATAAAATACAGAACCTGCAAGAGCGACACTGAGTTTTCAAAGCGTTTGGCACGATTTTATTTGATGCTAAATAACACTCGTAAATTCATGATTACAAACTGTGTGCTCGCTCCTCTTCAACGTTTTTGTAATTTGAAAGATTTTGTTCATCTTTATCACATGGAAACTTTGTGTTTGTGCTATTGTCAGGCGTTTACGATGAGCCTAGCTGCTCATCAGAGAACCTTGACCACGGAGTTCTGGCTGTCGGCTATGGTACCTTGAACAACGTGGACTACTGGCTTGTTAAGAACAGGTAATTTTCAATGTATTATTTGTTTTATAACAATGTCTCTGTACTATTATTCATGAAAAATATACATTTAGTTTGATGGTACATACATTAGTGGTGAATTCTAAATATGCAACTTTATAAATAAATTGCTTTACCAGGTATGAGATTCTACACACAGTATGTTGTTGATGTCATTCTGGCTAATCTAGGAATCTGTTGGCACGAGTCTGGTTTACTTATTTGACTTTTTGAGCTAGTTGTTTTGAAATGTGTTTTCAAATAAGTCACTAATAATAGATACTGTGTAGCCTTTGGCATGCTTATACTGATGGCTCTTATTTGTTTTGTATTTTTTCAGCTGGGGTCCGACTTGGGGGAATAACGGGTACATTTACATGTCACGAAACAAGGATAACCAGTGTGGAATTGCGACTGCTGCCAGCTATCCAACTGTTTAATTCTGGAGTTAAAATACGTACATCAATTATTTGACTGTGACTCGCAAATTGATTATGATCTTTGTAAAAGAATGTTTAATAGCAATTTTGTGTCATTATATAATCACAATTTTAAAAACTGGAGTTTAGGAATTATCCGTTGTTTTTATAGTTTTGCGTTTACCGATAATTCTGCAGGTTTTGTTTGATTTAGGAATTTTAATTGTGTCATGTGTGATGCTGTAATTTTCTGTTTCTAGAGTGGGTTTATAGTACCCTAAAAAAGCTTTTTTATGAAACGGATCAGCTGTTTAAGTTTTGTAAGTTCAACTAGCTTTCTGCATGAACTCTCGCAAGATGGTTGAATGGATGAAGCGTTCATAGTTTTAAATTTTAGTTGTAGTTAAAGCCAAGTGCTTATTTAATACTTAAACAACAAGAGACCTTAGTTTCTCATTCTCTTTTTGTACACTTTTGTCATTATGATATGAGAAGCATCTAGGGAATGGAAATTGACCAGATTAAGCATACATTTGTGAACTTGAGGATGAAAGTCTTTCCTGGTAGTTTTCAGCATCCACAAGAATCAAGCTTACTAATCTGTTAATTCATTGCATACTGGAGTTAGGTGCCGCCTAATTTTCATACTGAATTGCTATTTGGATAGGTTATGCAGAATTGTATATGCGCTTCAATTTTTTCGAAGTTCATACCATTAGTGAGATTGCTTTTTCCACAATATTGGTCAAAGAAATATCGTTTGTCTGACTTTTGTTGTACATCGTTTACGTGACATGATAATGTAAACCAATTAAACCTGTGTACTTTTTCGTTTCTACAGATTTTCTTCTAATTGCTGGACAGTTTTTGTGCCTTTGATGTGCTTGTGATTTTAAACCATGCTGTATTAAAAGAGATTGAAAATCGTGTAAAATACAGTAGTGTTGTGTTTGCCAAGTAAAATGTAGATATTGTACACATTGGAAAGATAAAAAGTTGACTAGTTTAGTTTTAATGTTTTAAGATATATGCATAGTTGCTTGTGGGGGTGGGATAGAGTGATAGATAAAGCACTAGTGTGCAGAGCTGAGGATGTTAGTTAGCTTCCCGTATTTGCCATAAGGTTGACTTCATTCACTAAGCGGCAGTGTTGTTACATCAGATGCATAATGTGATTGAGCCTTGCTTCGTTGCCAACGGTTAAATTCGACTCCTGTCATCATTCAGTATACTTGTATTGCATTTACATAATTTCTCTAGTGCCTTTCTCATACAACTGGACCTCTTGGTTCCTCAAACTATAGCAGCTGTGGGTCAGGCTCGATCTTTCGCAATTGGTCCCTCTCTGTGGAATGGCTTTCTCCGTCTGTTAGCTCTAAAATTCTATCATGCAGTCTCTCATCCTCTTTTGCTTTTATCTAAATCTACTTCTTCTCGCGGAGCCTTGTGCACTTCCAGCATCTACTAGAGACGCTTTATAATAACATCTATATATTACAATAATCGGAGGTGCTTCCAGTGTGAAAAGCCCCGTGGGAGTCTTAAAAGCATGGGCAAAAACAGTTGCACCTTCCGTTAGATTGAAAGAGTGAGTCAGAGAGAGAAGAGCGTTCCAATCAAAGAGCCAAAGGATACATTGTATAAGTGCAGTATTGGACAGACGCCGTCCGTGGTACCAAGAGGTCATGTCGGTCTAAAGAATGAAGATAATGATCGACGGATCAGGTCACGAGGATAGCGCGGAACCTGACCCAAAAGTGCTCTGTAAGTAAGGAAAAGGACTTTAGACCAGATGCAAAAGCCAGTTTAAGTGCAGTAACGAAGTTCGAATGGACCTACATGTATGTGAAATGCTAGAAATGCGTGCAATGAGATTGCGTTTAGCACCGAGTTAATAGCTAGGTGACGAGCGAGATTTCGGAAGACCAATCAATAGGTAGCAAGTTACAATAATCTAGGCTTGAGTAAACGACATCTTCAGCAAATAGCAACCCTATTCGGTGTATTCCACTTCATATGAAAATTTATGGATTAGAGCATCGTTACAGCTGTAGCTTAAATGAACGTGACATTTTGTGTACATTACAGATACGCGTATGGAAAATGTAGAGTAAAAGTTGAATGTAGAAAATGCGATTCAGAAGCGGTCTTAATGAAAAAATCGCTGCTGCAAGTTTTAATCGACAATGTAATGTTGATCATTGATATTCCACTATGTAAAATTTAAATCATGACACAGAAAGGTAATTAATCGCAATGATAATAATAAGGCGTGGTATCAATTTTCGCGAAAGGAAAGACTATTAAGATCTTAATCATCATTTCGAAGTGTTTACAGTCAAAACAGACTCTACAGGCAGTCAAAATCGTTTCCAATGTCCAAATCACCCTGACAATAAGATAGCAACTATGTATTTATTCATTTTATTTAGTTATTTATTGCAAACATTTCCATTGCTTTCCTTAAATATTATTCTCAGAGGTGCTACCTGCGCAAATCCACATGATGTTAAAGTCAATATGATCAAATAGTCAGACGAACACGAACACACTAGAATAATAGATTACAGGAAGAATCACTTCTGACTAGATTCCGCATACACTAAGAGCCCAGTCAACAGATTCTCATCCAGCGATGAAGGTTTCATGTAATTGTACTTACAGGAATTGAAGGTTTTTGCGAATCTCTAGTCAGATATATGTCGTTATTGATGCGTTAGATTATATAGTTCAAAGATGCTATTTCATTTATTCATTCAGTCATTCATTATGAGAATTTGTGTAGGCCTATAGCGCCTCTTCAAGGTGACTTACTTACTCAGAGGTGCTCCCAAACCCAGCGCGGCCAAATGAAATAGTCTTAAGTGAGAGGAAATCCTGAAAAGGAATTCTAGGAAGGGAGCGGAGCGTCAAAGGGAGGCAATTCCAAATCGAGGGGTCTACCACAGAAAAAGCACGGCTCTGCTTGGTGGTGGTGCGAGCGTGAGGAACACAGAGGAGATCCTGTTCATCCGATCGGGGGGAGCGCGTACCCTAAGCACTAAGGGTGGGGCGGAAAAGTTCGATCAGGTAGGCAGAAGCAAGGCGTAGCAGGCATCGCCAGACTAGGGCAACTATTCGATACTCGATTCACTGCCTGAGCCAGTGGAGGACGTCACGCATGTAGCATATAACGAACTACGTTTGCTCAACGAGAATTGCAGAGAAGCAAATCATAATTATTCGCAAATTATACAAATGAAAGGAGGACGTCACGCATGTAGCTGGAGACGTGGTCGAATTTAGATATACATGCAACCAATGAGTCAGGCTGCAGAGCTCAGAATGTGATCCAGGCAGTTTATTTGAGTAGCCTTTGAGGCCAGCATAGAGAGAGCAGTAGTCAAGTCTGATGGTCACAAAAGAATTAACAAGGGTGACAGTAGTGGTAGACGTAGGCCTAAGTGGGCGAGCGACTGCGCGTAGCTGGCGTAGTTGGTAATAGCAAGCACGGCTATGTGAGTGAATGTGAGGAGCGAAGCAAGAGGCCAAGACACTAGATTAGCATTTGAAGTTAGTGTAAATTCCATTAAAGCCCAAGGTTTCGAGGCGTGGTCTAATGAATACCTGCTGCCTGCTATCTAACAATCAGATCTCCCCAAAACATCCCAATCGCCTGGGACACACTTTTACCAAATGAACCGCTGTGGTAAGTCTATCTGAATAGGCTCAACTGGCCAAAGTCGAAGACTGAGTGAAATGCACTGGAAATATCAATTGAAACTATGATCGTGCATCATAGTAGGCCCTAAAATTATATGCATCTAAGCACCTGTACTTGATATGCCATTCATATATCATCGTGCCTGTATTCGTGCCTGTGTTCGTTGTGGAATAGCTATAATATTATTATAGTTTCATCCCCTATACATGTATAGCGCAGCACAAATTATATATATATACTGGTCAATGGACTGATGGGCTATTCAGAGGCGCGCTCTCTGAATAGGGCTGCATAGATGAGGTTCCTTGTATGCTCGGACTGAGCATTTATTATAATACTTGGGGTCACACCGACTACACTAAGCAGATCTCACTCTCTCTCGCTCTCTCACTCTGCATATGTATGTACATATAAACACATATATTCTATATATGTATATTTATGCGGTGTTTGATAGAATTCATCGAGTATTCTGTTCAGTCTATTTCTGACTTACACGCATATCTGTCGTTATTACATAACTTTAAAATCAGCCTGAAGTCAAAGCGAGAGAGACAGAGAGACAGACAGACAAACAGACAATGCCAGCCCCATTCCGAAGCGTGCAAGCATTTCAATTGAAAGAAATTGACCTGCGGTGGACTTGAATGTGGGACTTCTTGACTGTAGCTCCACTCAATGAGTTTAGGTTTGATTGACAAGACAGTGGTAGCTCGTCACTCAGTTTCCCGCAAAACTGACCGCCCACAAAACTTGTTCTTTAAATGTTTTAGGTGTTCCACCCTCCCCTTAATCAACGAGTCTTAATTGTTCTGTCCATGGATGCAAGAATCATGCAACAAAGAGTATTTCCCAGACGTATCTGATTTTCTATATTCTTGCATCTTGTACTTCGCATAAATGGGCTGGATCCTAGGATTCTGCCCCAGGTCCACCTTCGAGCTTACAAAATTGCGCCTGAATCACTGTTCGTTGTAAACGTTGGGCCTTCAGTGTTCGTTGTGCAAGTCCACCAACCTTCAACCAGATACCGGACCTTTGGTTATCCGAGCTAGTGGTAGAATCAACCGAGGAGACCAAAATGGACCAAAAACATGCAAAAATGCTCGCTGCCTGTAAATGAACCTAATTATAAATTGAATTTCTAAATCCTTCACTCGCAATTGAACAGGTTTTTACTTGAAAACTCCATTGGTTCTGGGACAGTTAGCGTATCATTATACATGTATAATGAATTCATATTTAATATCTTTTTAGGTTATAATTATATGACCAAATCGAGGACAGACAAGTTTCATGCTACTGTGAATTTACTGAATGTTTTAGAGGACTAAGCGTTAATATCTGCTTCTCTCCAGTCTATTAAGAGGTGATTAGTTATTCTTAATTAACACTGTTGGTTTTAAGATCAGACTTTAAATTCGTGACAATTTTTCATAGCTTTCTTCTGATACGTTTCGCAATATCCGGAGATCCTTGCTTAAATTATGCACCGGATTGTTGTTGCAGTGGTTGCTGTTGTGGTGGTTGCTGTTGCGGTGGTTGCTGTTGCAGTGGTGGCTGTTGCAGTGGTTGCTGTTGTGGTGGTTGCTGTTGCTCTGCTTGCTTTAGTAGTTTTCTGTTTTCGATATTTCTGTTGTCGCTGGTCTTGTCGATCGCTGACGACTTTGTCAGCTAGGATAGGAACGACCAGCCCAGCGGCGCCCGACACCATACTACCCTGCAATGAGGAATATCATCAGAATCCTGAGTAGTCAATTAAAAGCCGGTTCATAATAGCTGATCCGCAATCCAACTGTGATTGTTTATGCCAGGGTCGTCAATTTCCCCTCTGATCGAGTGATGGAGGCAACCCTCCCGGTTCCAAGTGTCAATAAGGCAAAATATTCCCCCATAAAGCTAAAAAAACACATCCCCCCTTATCTGAAATTGGAGGCATTTGCCTCCGGACTCTCTATCTGGACGCCTCTGGTTTATGCCCAGTAAACCAGCTGGTCGAGACTATTGGTTGAGGCTATGGGCTGGTCCATATTATGATTGACTGGCGACAGGCTCAGTGGTTTGACACACATACATACGAGAGGAATGACCAACACATACATGCGGACAGAGAGACAGACCCAAAGACAGAACCACACACAAATACACGCACCCAAACACACGTTCACGCGCACACAAAAAAACAAACTCACACAGACATGCAGACACACCCACAGATAGACCCACAGACCAACAGATACACTCACGCGTATCCACCTACGGACACACCCATTTACACAATCTGACAACCACATCAGTGTGTACACAATTCCAATTAATTCGTTCTTATACATGCGCATTGAGTACCGCGCGTCAATCCATAACAGTAGGTCAATTCATATAGGTTAAAGCCGATATGCAAATAACCATGGCCATTGTATTTATTGATTCGGTAACCTTATGAAACAATACAGTAAACATTCTCAAAAATAGTGAGGGGGAATTGAAACCCTAAGAGCCATTATCCCGCTTATGGGGTCACCCATTCACATGAGATTGAAATCCAAGCGATTGGTTCAGAGTATTAATAACATGTATTGAGAAGGCTGAACTAGCTAAGTAGAGAAATAATAGGAAAAAATTGAGATACAAAGTGGCATGCATTATTCACTTATGCGTCAATTCATGACAAAGATTAATACAGCGCCCTTTAAAGACTGCATCTCAGCTCTCAGCAGTGCTACAGACCCCAGCACGGCCACATCAGTTTATATATACAGTTTATAATTTATATAAGTATAAAAAGAGACAGCGCGAACCATGGGGGACTCGTGCCTCTTTCTCCAATCAAATCTCCTGATCTCCAACCTCTCGCGCTCTTGCTTCATGCAGCACCAGCGAAGAGCAAACCACTGATGAGGCACGATGTTGTTTGATGGTCGTGCGGGCAAATCAGACCATAACCATGCCTAGCTCAGTAGAGAGCGGCCAAGCAGTAGAGCTCGTGATGGTACGTAGGCAGAGGCGATGAAGAGCAAGAGCCATCAGGCCAAACGATTATACGGTGCGAGATCCTTTGCCGAATGGGGATCCAGTGGCTCACATTCAGCATATAGCGAGAGATTTGACCATATTTCTGAATGCGCCCGACGAGACGTGCGTGAAAGCAGGACCCGGTTCATGCGCCCCAACCGCCGAGCTTGGATGCTATTTATTAAAGAATAATTATTTTTACCACAGAAATAATAATAATAATTATTATTAATTATTATTAATATTATAATATTGATAATATTAATAATAATTATTATAATGATAGAAATATTCATAATCATAATCATGCTCCTAATGATAACCATAATAATTATTATTATTGGCACAAGCAGCACTTCTGCTGCTGAGATCATGCCTGGGGTGGCAAAGGTGGCCTGCCGGGTGCTTACTTCCAAGCATTACTGGATACAAACGACCATAAGACCAGAGCCGGACTGGAGAAAATCCTCAACCTTGAGCTGAATGACATTCAGCAGTGGCAGGCTTTGCACCCGATAAGAGACGGAGGACTAGAGGCTAAGTAGGTATCGACATGGTAACTTCAGCCCATTTCACAGTAGGCCTATGCGTTTTCGAATGATGATCTCGGTGTCATGGCTATAAATTTCGACGAAAGGAATTCGAAAGGCCCCAGTTTAGTACTATGCCGTTATAATATTCCACGGGTCACGTTTCTTGACCTCGTTCACCGTGACGCTCAAGTGACCAAAAGTCTTAGTTGTGGTCTCGTTGTCCAGACTAGAATTTTAAACGATTTAAGCAAGGAGTTTTTTAAAAACATGGCAAGCACTGTGACTTTACTTTAGGTCGCACACCATGACTTTCCAAGCGACCTTCTATATATCTACAGTAGCCAATACTCTTATAACGGCTATCTCGGTGTCCATGTTACGGTTTTGTGCTGCAAGGAATCCAAAACAATATAAGGTAAGCCGTTTTTATTTTTTGTACACGACAACCCCAATATAAACACGAAGTTTAGCATTCTGATACTTTGTTTTGTAGTTCCTACGAAACAATGGGAGAACCATTGCTGGTCAAGTGACTATAAACGACACGATCTTTCAATGTTTTTTTTACAATGGTGCGTATGCCTTCTCAGGATACAACAACGCCAAGAGCCATGAAACATTAAAACCACAATTATTAAAAAATTCGTAGCTTCTGCGTAATGTAACCGCAGCAGGTTAAATTACCTTGAACACCTTACCTGGTGGTAACAAGGTATATTACATGACTCGGCAGAATTTCTGCAATCTGCGACAATCTAGTTTTGACTGAAAGTATCTCTTACTGCCTTGTAGATATCGAGGTAATAATGTCTGACAATTAAGGGCAAACGTTCTTGAAAATGGAGGTCATCCGATTGTATACATTGCTGGCAACAACTCCTTTGCCTTAACAAAAAACTATCACAGAAAAAGACTTAATTCACGATCACTTCTAGTTTCTGCGATAGACCTACTCGGCAGTAAAATTGTTCCTGCAGAGTTTTTGGCATACGTCGTCTGACTATTAGTTGCGGAATGAGAGTAAAGCATTAACAAGTATTTCTGAAACATCAGGCATGAGACCAAGAATGAGATCGACCAATAGTTTGAGTAACGTTTGAGCTTACTTTTTCAAGGCCACTCTCAGCCTTAGCCGGTGGTTTTGGGTTTTCTACAATTCATAAATTGCACAGTGTCATTTAAAGAAGTAATCAATGCAGTAGTAGTTGTTGTTGCTGTTGTTGTTGTACTAGGATGGGAAGTAGTGATAGTAGTAGTAGTACATGTAGTAGAAGTATTTCTAGTAGCAGTGGAAGTAGTGGAAGAGGAAGTCAACGGTAGTGGTAACGGGAAGTAGTGGAAGCAGTAGTAGTAGTAGGTGGAGTGGTGGGCGGTGGAGTAGGGGTAGTAGTAGTTGTAGTAGTAGAGGAAGTAGTGGAAGCAGTAGCAGTAGTAGTAGTGGAAGCAGTAGTAGTAGTAGCAGCAGGTGCAACGAACATCATAATGCGCAAACAGTCACGTACAAAAATGCGGATCTGAGGCGTGGTAACGTACTGCTTGGTTGTCGATGAACTGTAATTCTTAATGATTGGTGGCATCAAACTGCTACTTCATGGGAAGCAACAAATATAATATTCGTCAATGTAGCTGTCGATCTGCCCGTTTTAATGTTTCCCCGTGCAAGGATCGTATACGTACTAACCAGATTTTAAATCACCGAAATAGTTAGGCCAGCATCGGAAAGCGAACCGCGGTCTCTTTCGCAGAGGCCAATAAGACGAGATCTATGTGGTTAACTGGGCCAGTATCGACTATTGAGATCCTTTTGCAAAATAATATGTCTTATTGTGCTGCCTTTGCCGTGTCTCTTGACGGTCTGCGTTTTAGTTGTTATTAGATTCCATTCCACAGGAAATGACCGCACAGTTCTAAGGTTGACGTATTAATCAGGCCTAAACAGATTCCGTTCCTGTTTAGAATTAACATCTTGGGTGTAGGGCCTACGTAATACATTCAATTAGGCCTACTGCTGTTGTCGAAATGAATACAATTCTTGATTGGATCATCGTCTGAAATCAACGCCGATTTGTGATAATTTTGATATAGCCTATATTTTGATAAAAACAATCAGACTACTGTTTCAAATTTTCTTATAGCGACACCCCCCACCTTTGTCTCTAGAGGTCTGGACTGGAAGTACTTTCGGTTCCTGTTGAGGTAGAACTGGAAGAACTGGTAGAACTGGCTTCTCTGGACAGTGTGCGAATAAGCGATCGCTTACAAACGAAGTCTTAGTTGCATCATACAGTACCCAGTCGCCAAGATAGATAATCTCTGAGAGTGGGTTCGAACTCCAGGCTCCTTCCTGCCGATCTCCTCATCCATGGTTCCACAGCACTAAGTTAATTCTTCCGTGCTGGAGACGATACCGGTCTCTGTCTGTCTCTCTGTCTCTGCCTCTCTCTGTCTCTGTCTCTCTTACTCTCTTCTCTCTCTCTCGTTCGCTTACTCATTCTCTCGGCCTCTTTCTCACCCTCGCTCTCTCTCTCGCTCTCCTTCGCTCTCGCACTTCCTCGCTCCCTCTCCCTCTCCTCTGCTCTCTCTCTCTCACTCTCCATCCATTTCTCACTCGCTTCCTACCGTTGGTCTGTGTCAACCTCTAAGATAAATCTTGTTTTGGCTAATATGCAGATCGAAGAGTTTTGCTTACGCTTTGCTTTACGCTTAGGTTTGCCACTCTTTTCGGATCTGGACTCGATCTCTAAAACATCTACAACAAATTGTGACATTGAATACTATTGCTACTACTATTTATTACTACTGATAGTACTTCCATCACGACAACTACAACCACCACTACATCCACCATTGCTACTACTACCACCACTTCCACCATTACCACTGCTTCCCCTATTTCCCAACTGCCTCCACTACTATTACTACTACTAACAATAATAGAAATAACAATAGTGATAGTAACAATGACGACGATGATGATGCTAGTAGTAGTCGTAGTAGTAGTAGAAGTAGAAGTAGTAGTACTAGTAGTAGGGGATGGTGGAAATAATAATAATAATAATAGTAGTAGTAGTAGTAGTAGTAGTAGGTGGAGTAGTAGGTGGAGTAGTAGTAGTAGTAGTAGTAGTAGTAGTAGTAGTAGGTGGAGTAAGGGAGAAGTAGTGGAATCAAGATCATGCCTAATGGTCTTCTGATAAAGAAAAGTTCCTCGTCTGAAGATAAATAATGGGACTTATCAGCCAAGGAACCAAAGTTTATGGAGTACGGTAGGCCGCAGCCGGTTCGGTGACTCGATTTACGTGATTCCATCCAAGAAATTGTGTGCGCACACTAAATTCTTGTGTGCGTTGGCTCCATGACCCGTACGCTCGAACATGCGCATAGCTTAGAGGGAACATTGGTACTCACCAGGCTATGCAAATACGAAATGAAATCGCAATTCAAATTTTTTACTTACGATGGTTAAGCATTTTTCACCATCACTGCGTTTGCTGGGTTTTTCATTCAAGTTTTCATTGCTGATCCTGGGGTTTTCCTTACGACAATCCCTGCCTTTGATGACTGGAATGGAAATAAAAATTAAGCGATAAAAAAAGATATCGCTGGAAATTTAGACCAGTTCCTTGGTCCTTAAGACATTGCTTGCCTTAAGTGGCAAGGAGAAGTAGAGGACCTCTTTGACGAAGCAAATCAAATAATTATCTACTTGAAACTGTTATTGTGTTCAAAGAGTGGCGTCGAATAGTACTGTCATGATTATAGGCCAAAGTAAGAGCCAAATAGATTTATGCTCTCAATGTCAGATGACTGAAACAATTGATCATTTTATTATTCGCCTGTTAAAAAATGACATGTCACACTTACTAATTAAAAAAATGAACAGAAAAAAGGTGAATTATATAAAGTGTACTCATGACAAAAATAATGGAAAGATTTTTAAGAAATCATATGTTAATAATAAGTAAACTGGGGAAATAATATTTAAAAATACATTATGTAAGTACAGTGTCCAAATTTGGCAAATTCTTAGAGAAATCATATCATAAACTATTTCTGGACACCAGTAGTTCATTACTGATTACGACATATAAATTGGCTTGTTATATAATGATAAACATAAGAATTCATTATTAATACTTTGCTTGTTTTGTTAATTTGGGCTAGATTGCTGAATATTGTCTGCACTACAAATGATGGACTAATAATATTGAATATTGCTTATAAATATGATGCAGATAGTTTGACGCTGATGTTCTGAAATTGTTTAAGTGTTCTGTAAACAGTATAAATAAGATAGGGAAAAAGCGTTTGCTAAAAATAACACGAGATAACAAAAGAACCGGCATTATCCATTCGAATCTTTGCAATGGCTCACCAAACAGAACAAGGAACAACGAGATGAACAGAATTCGTAAGAACATTCTTCGACTTTCTGTTGATCGGACTTTGGAGACTTCTACCGTTAGGCCTATTTTGTTGTTTTTCAAAACTCTTATAGTCAACGCTGGCGTCCGGAAATGACGCACTGAATGTCGTATCAGTCACATAATTGATCGAAGTTTAAATGCTTCTATAGTTGTAGTTTAACTAAGGACTTTAGAATTTGTCACTGGGTGGGATGTGTGCAGCATAGGTTTTAAAACTGTATGATATGGTCATGTGACATATGCACACCATCATTGCAAGTTACTTATGTGCTATGTTAAGTGTTCTCCTAAATTTAGGTTACATTATTACTTTAGTGCTATTGCAATTGGACACGTGCATAGCGCTAAATTATTCACATATCCATTCTGCGCTAGTCTGTATATGATGCTAAATGTAGTTACGAGCAAATATATTTCATCAGTCAACAAATCAAATCACTAGAAGCTAAAAAAAGTCATCAGTATGGAACCAACCAATAGATTCTCATAGATAGCGACAAAATGGCATGATTGTACGTTCAAAGCTTTGGACTAAGGTGCGTTGCTATGGTAGAACGACGACAGTTTACAGGCTTAGAGCGTTCGCACAAACGACGTCGCTACAGACCAGCAGTCCACAGGGCGTACCAACTACCAAGTTATAATTGCGCCCTGTGCCTAGCATTAACCTGGAGCTCCCACATTTTGTTGCCTATCTGAATTTCGAATATAATATAAAATTCAGCAATAGACAGATAGTTTTTAGAAGAGCTCACTTTGAATGCATAGCAATAAAAAAATTGAAGAAACTAAATATAATGATCTATGGATATATAATAATATTGAAGTCGGTTAATTATATAACGAAACTCAATGGTGGCCTAAATGTTTTCATAGAGCAGACAACTTGGGTTGACAGACGACGTAAATTTTGAAAACATGGATGTCATATTAAACCAAAGTTATCGAGCAACAAAATAGAGATAAATGGTTCTTTATGATGTAATGTAAAACTTAAATTATTATTATTTATATTTTTATTATTATTATTACCGATGTTTTATATAGCGCCCCTTCAAGGTCATCTACTCAGAAGCGCTCCCAGCCCAGGCTCGGTCAAACAGCGACAAGGCCAGATAAGAAAAGGGTAGATTGGCCTATAAGGCGTGAGATGCTGTGCCACTGGAAGGCAATTATGCGCCAGAATGTCTGAATAACTTCAGTTGGGCGATGATCGTCCAAGGCAACGGACATCTCAAAGGTGCAAATTCATCTTTCCACTACTGGCCGCTCGACAAATATGTGATTTTTTATTTTAAGGTGCTGCCAGAAAACAGGAATTTTCAAATTTGTAAGGGGAAAGCATTTCATCCCAGTCATTCCAGATAATTGCTTCGGGAGGCTAGTTACAGCAAATGATCATTTATTATGGTAATAGTAAATCTTCATTTGCTCTATAAGTAAGACAACTAGACTATCTTATGAATTGCTGTTCTCATTAAGAGGATTCAAATAATCAACTGATGTGATCTCTAGCTCATTTTAATTTTTCATTTCCAGATATGCATATTATATATATATATATACATGTATGTATGTATATATCGTCGTATGAATTTGCATTATTCTTTCATATATCCCAATATGTCATTTTGCGATATCATCTGATCTGGGACTCAGCTTATCGTATCTGCTCAATCGTTACGACAGTCTAAGAATAAGTTGATTTTGTGCATGTACTTATATGTTGTACTACTGTGTTTAATTCGCAGCATATTTCTCTTTTACATTCAACGTCTTGCTGACAACTCTGTTCTTGAATTGACCTATAGGCCTATGATTAACTATGAACTAGGGGTCTGCGGGTATGCTCAATTTTGCACATACTCGACCCTACCCGCGGATCTGTTGCTGGTCAAGTACACGTTTCACGGGTGGGGTGCGGGTGGAGTCTTCACGGGTACAATGCAGACACTGCTACACCATGAACACTTGTATCATTTCTCTAAATAGCTGTCTAGATACGATCAACGTTTTCTGGAAGCAGAATTCAAAAATCATTGCACCGGAAGAAAGATAAAAAATGTCTATAATCAACTATAGACTATTTTCATACAAAATGTGGTGATACGACAAGATAATAATTCTCAAGCGCCGCACGGCATGCTTTCAACCTGAATTTTTAATAAAGGTAACTTGTTGTTATTATTATCGGGTTGACTAATTATTATAAGTCTGAAAATAGTCGAGTGAGAATTATCTTGTTGTGACGCCAATTATTTTTTGAAAGGTAGTTTAGAGTTGATTTGTAAATTTGTTTTGTATCTTTCTTCAGTTTAAATGTCTAGAATATCCAGATTCTCCCACAGCCGTTTCAAAGATATTTAACGAAAACTACCTTATGTCGTATCGCCCTAACAATCACGATGTGTCAGTGTCTGTGTTGCATTTTCTGAGAAAACACATAACTGATTCGACGAAGAAGATACATCATGGCATACAGCTTTATCTCAATAACTAGAAAGCGACAGGCGTCGGGTTTTGACACCTGGCTTTACATTTCTTCCTTAAAAAATCAGTTCCCTTTCTGTATACATGAGCATTTTGACTACAACACTGGTTAATATTTAGTCGTCAATTACTTTTGACACTTCAAGTGTGTGCTATCACAATACTGATCGTTGTAGAACCATCTTATGCAACAATTTAAAAAATATGCCAAGAACAACTGCAATAATGAAAAGTTCAATGCCACCTGTTTATTAAAAGTTGATGTTTTAATATGACGTCTGTGTGTGACGTTCTGTTGCACCAAATTTCTTATTTTGAGGCCAGGACCTCCAAACCTCGACCTCGTTTTTCTTCGAATTTTCAAAACAGTAGACAGGATATGACAATTCTCACACGCGCAATATTTTCACTCTTCGAAATGCACGAATGTCGCAGTTTGTCAATTTTCATTGGTTCAATACTCTGTACCTTGGTTTCCAAATTAACTTTCGTAGACAATTATAGTACACATGCATTACAAGTAGGCCTATACTATATCGTTTACCTTTCAGAAGAAATAACATGAAAGTTTCAACATGCGTCTTATGTTTAATATCTCAAAATTTTGTTCATAGTAAAATTAAGAACGGTCTATTGCAAGTTTCACACAAGATTGAATACAATGAATGTCTTAAATTAGTTTTTGTATAGGATTGAATGATTATAATTATGCACTTATCCTAATAAAAATTTATAATCTTTATCTTGAATTTATTTTTAAATCGTTTCCTTCAGAAAGTCAGTCCTTAAATAAGACTTAAAATTCGCAATAAATAATCAATTAATCATGGGTCCTTTATTTGGCATTTTATTCTTGACGTCTGCCTTCATTATTCTGTTATTTATCCATTCTTCGGTTCTCGAACAACGATGCTCTTGTCGATAGTATACAGTATATAACTCTGGCGGGTATAAAGATATTGGACGTATTACTCCCTTTGCCGTCGTTGTTCCTAGAGTATAAATACCTGCAATAAGAAATAGGAAAGTCTACGATTTTCTAGAAAAAACACAACAACAACTACGCAGACTAATGTGCATTGTTGGGTGGTCATCACTGGCACTTGAATCTAAGTGGTTTAGAAGCGTTGACATCAATTCACCACTGAATTCGCTTTTCATCTTCACGACAGTCCTTAAGTTATTAACTGTAATTGAACAGCTAACCATTCACTTTAATGACCAAATCAAGTATTTTCAGACATAAGGTAATAAAATTTTTAAAGATTATAGTGCCATAAATAACTGGGCCATATTTATTTTATCAAATGATACGTTTCACTGTGCGCTGCTACAACAAAGTCCGGCGAGGTGGAGCTGGTTAACAGGATGGACCATTCCGAGAGGATGATCTGTCTGTCAGGTAAGACCCTTTCGGTCTGCAAGAGACGACTTGTTCTGCAAATATTATGTCGTTAGAAACCAAGAACGGGAGTTCTTACACACTACAAGAATAATCTACGGAGACTGCAAAATTTTATCAGACAGCTGGCAAACGATCGCAATTTAAAGTAAATCAATAACCAGACAGTGTCGTCGCTATCCAGAAATACAAGGCATTCATTTTAAATCATTTATGTCGATATCACCAAACTTAAAGAAACAATACTATTACGAATCGTTTAATACAGACCTCTCCGTGAAATAGGAAATAAGTGAAATAGTAACGATGTCGACATCACTCTCAGAGATCATGTAGACCTAGGTCAAGCCCAGGTTATTTCTCCCCTTATAATACTTCTGTCCACCAAACAGGAGGATGAGGAAGAGGGAGACGAAGCATTCAAAAGAAAATGCCTGGTTCACGATTCTAATCTAGTCCAACCAAACCTCGGAAATTCTCCTATCCTTACTGCATGTAATATTTTTGAAATGCACACCGTCGAAATTTTGTACAAAAAATTCAGAACTATTCAGTTCGGAAATAGTCAAGCCAACTCAGCAGAGTTAGAAAATAGTCTAAGAATAAAGTGCACTCAGGAAATTGTATTTCGTCACGCTAGCTGCTCAATATAAATAAGATGCACACCCGATTTCAAAATGTAAATTCGATGAAGGCTGTATAGACGAACGGCTACATGTAGATAGTCCGAAGGTTCGATAGTCCGAAGGTTCGAGAGTTCGAAGGTCCGATAGTCCGAAGACTATGATCCGACATTATTATTTGCCCAGTGTATCACATAGCTTGAGCATCAATCCGACTTCTACTTGCACTATGATTTTATCATCAGTATAGTTTCAACTTACACTATGAAACAGTTTAATCAAGACAGCTTTCACCTACCCAGGCCTATAAATAATTTCATCAATCCAACATATACTCACACAATGACATTTCTTCATCATTCCAACTTCTATAAAAGTAAAGATTATTTTGATGATTCCAGCTTTCACTTAAGCAGAGAGTTCTTTTCGTCCATCCTTCTAAGACTACGAACCTTCGGACCTCCAAACCTTCGGACTATCGTTCTGTCACCGTACGAAAAGACACTACGAATGCATAGTCTACAGTCTTTGGGTGATCATCAGAAAAAGTTTAAAAGGATAACTCATTGTTTCAATGGATCTAAAGTTCTAAACCATCAAGTATGCATAATATTATTATTCAAGGCAGTCATTTATCATAGGCCAAAATTACCTTTGAGCTCACCCTTGCAGTGCCATCTTGCCAAATTGGAATAGCGCTGGCAGAACTTGCTACAAACATTTGATTTTGTTGTATTCAATGTTTATTATGGATCAGATATCCAAAATAAAAAATTTTCACAAGCATGTCGAAAGCATGTCAGTTCAGAAAATAATTGATTTAACTGTCTAAAACAAATATTAAAGTACATATAATGAACAAGGACCTTTAATATATTATGTGAATTTTCTTAACATTTTCTATGTCGCTTTATCTTGCAAACGAAATTTTCTGTAAAACCAAACTTCAAAAAATTTATTCACAAGATTCTGTCAAATAAATTCTGTATAAATTATGCAGTGTTTGCCCTAAGACCACTGCATCAATGCGTCGTCCCTCAAATTGCCCCTGTTTCAACTGGTTTGTTGTCCGTCCTCCCGTTCCTGTCACTCTTCCTCTCACGTTTGTAGCTCTACTCTTTTGCTTAATAGTTAATAGGGTAGGGTATATAAACTGACTCACATTAATGATTGATGATCTGGGCTTTCCTTGGTATTGCGGGTATTGCTGGTATTGCGGGTATTGCTGGTATTGCTGGTATTGCGGGTATTGCTGGTGTTGCGGTAACATCTGAGAGTAATAAGAAAAGCAACAACATAATAAAAGAATCTAATGTGGAGATCTAGATCGGAAAAAAAGCAAGCAGAACGGTTGAGCCTAAGTATAGTAATTGGTCTATGGCATAGAAGCCAACTATAAGTATATTACAGCATCAACAGCAGTGTAGGCCTACTATTTACTAAAACTGTGACTGAAGACCTTGAGTGTTCAAGGTGTTGCGTCAATGCATTGATAACAGAGGCTCTAATAGGCCTACATAGGCTCATTTGTGATATTTGCAGGACCATAACAATAAGACATCTTTCTCTGTTTGGGGACATATTCCAGTAACAAAGGTTTTGAGCATAAAAGGACATGGCATTCCATTATGCCTCAGCATTGGGGTAAACGACCCCAAATTATTTTAATCTACCAAAATAAAAAATACAGATATCTAGCATCTGTTTTACTTCAGCAAAAACATACCTTCGCCTGTTGTCATACATATTTTCAGAATCCTATGAAGAATAGGTGGCATGGAATGTGAGGGAAACCGACACGTAGTAGGCCTACGTCTCGTCCCATCGTCTTCTACTACTAAGTCAAGTTAAGTCAAGACAAAACAAATTAGCCAATCTCGAATCTTGCGATAACTGCGAGTCGTAAGACATATTGTACAGGGACTCGAGATTACAATAAAGTAGCCCACGCAGATATTATCCCTAAGTTATTTTGCACGAAAGTTGTTTTCTCCGTAGATCTAGAATGTTACGAGCTAAGTTACTAGCTTGCTTACGGTGCTGAATCTCTGATTCATTAATTGGCTATTTTGTCATGCGTCGTGACTCGAAATGTTGGCTAAAATTTACGATTCACTTCATCATTTGTTTGTTTCTTTTATGTCTATCCAACCGTTCTTTCCGGCTTTCATGCATTCTCTCTTTCGCTTGTTCATTTGCTAAATCATTCATTCAACAATTAATTTAATCGAATATTTTTAACCCATAAATTCATCGAATAACAAAACGTCTTTTGCCTCCATACTGCTGCCCTTCTCTTGTCCCTCTATTTGTCCCTCTATTTATCTCTACATATTCTTCAGTTGAACCCTGGGTTCGTGTCTCTCTACTTCTGTCTCACTTGTTCTCTTTTCCTCCCACCCTACCACTTTCCCACCCTCCGTCCCTCTCCCTCCCTTCCTTCCTCCCTTCACTCTCCCTCCCTCCCTCTCCCTCCCTCCCTCTCTCTCTCTCCAAGATTACGTTCTATTAGTCGAAGTTTAAAATGAATTCTATAAACCTCATTCATCCTAGGTGAGTAAGGCACTTCGGCGGGATATGGATTCATGTCTACAAATAAAAACGTGGGGAATCAGCGTTTGAATAATATTAAATTGGAGTTTCGTATGGATCTTTACAGTTTATAGCACTCTTCAAACGACTCAAGTTTTACAATGTTCATTTGTTTACGAGGCTGATACAATTATGCTAGGCCGACTAGGGTGTGGATCGTTCGTGATTGGTGAACCGATCAGCGGCGTAATGAAACAGAATGATAACGCAAGTCTACAGAACCACATAATCTTGCAATGCCTGTAGGTCAAGAGACGCAATGAAGGGGGACTCAAGTTTAGAATACACTAGACCGCGTATACTGAATTCTATTGGAAAAATAGTAGTTAATATACAGCCTTATAATGTTAGGAACCAAATCATTGATTGGTTGAGTAGCCTAAATGATTCTCTTGTTTTTTTCATTTGGTTGGATGTTTTGCTTGAGATGAGGAAGAAACAGCAGACGTAGTGAATTTTAATGAATTCCATCACAACTGCGATTAACTGCATAAAATGTAGGTTAATCGAATTTTAAATAGGCTACTTCCGTGACCGGATTTTACTTATAACGAAGTAGCAAATAATTAATCACAGTGGCAGAGATAAATTTCTCATCCAGAAGTGTCGGGTATCCACCTACTTAAAAATAAGAAACTTAAGCCTACGTCAGGCTAAGTGACGAATCTGCAACTGACATAATCGCTATTTGCTATTCGGGTAGCATAAGACGCGTGAAACAATGTGCCCATAGTTAAGTTTTGAAAGAAAACATGTATTTAGAAAATTTCAAGTGGTGGATCTGATCTGTGGGAGCGGATCTCGGTTGAGGTGGTGGATCTCAAATCCGAGGTTTCGGATCTCAGATCCGGCGATATCCGGCGGAATTTAGCCACTGCACAGTGGAGACCGATCCGAGTAATTGCCTGCTCGGAAGCTTCAGTTTCTGTCTGCACTGCAAATCGGCTGCCAATGTCTATTACTTCCGCTCGTGCTTCCAGAATAGAGAAGGAACTGCAGAGGTGGCAATAATTAGGCTTGCAAAATAGTGGATGTTGAGCCAAAAAAGGTTGTAAGAAATTCTTCCTTGGCGGGGATTTGATCATAGGCCTACAACTTTCGACTGAGAGTCCAGCACCACTAACAATCTCACTAATTTTAATTACAATATCATTTACTTTGGCATCAATCTTCATAAGTCTGTATTAATCTAACATTTTCAGGATCATAGATTGCTTCGACTTACCTCTTGGCCTGTATGATTTCTTTTGCCGAAAGTTGGCTGCAATGTTAGCACATAATTACGAAAAAACAACTTTAAAATGAATACCGAGCTCTAAGCGAGCGTGAACTTCAGAATGGTGTTTTGCAAGGCATCTCAAGGTTTTGTCGATTCCGTCAGGATAGCAGAACGACATAAGTAATTATACATCTAGACGAATGAGTGTTGTCTAGCCTAATTTATGTTAACAGCAAAGTCTCAAGACAACTTAATGAAAATGGAATTTTTACCATGTTCATCTGATCATCCGCCATTCAATTCTCGGCCCAAACGACATCCGCCATCAATTGATAAGTTGTACATTAGACACTGGCGCAACAGAAGTTAATTATTAACTAATAATGGAAAGAAAAAACTTTTAAACTACATTGTCATGCAGCCAATCCTACGACTACCGATTCCATTTTAACAGCTGTTCATCTTTGAACGAAGCTGTCTCTTTAGACCTGACGCCAACTTTCCGCAACCTATATATAAGTTTCAATCTGGTAACCGTGGACTCGATTCCATATTATAATCTAACGCAGCTTTTGCGAGTCGCTGATAAAAGTCCGAAGACAGTTGCCGCTCAGCTCTGTCTGCAAGTAAGACTTGTCTATTTATGTTTGTATGTGGGTCCAGTCAAAGGTCATGACAGCGAGTTGTGGAAACGATTTAACGATTTTCAGGTGTTTCTTACCAACGCAGTAGTACATGAAATCACGACAGTTGCCTATGTCGACACATGGGTTTTTAACACATTGCTGGTTCATTCCGCAGGGATTTCTCTAATAAAGAAAGAAGACAAAATCAGACATAGGGCCTACATGTAATCCTCTTGCTTCCCACTTGTGTTATTTTTGTGTGTATCTGTCTATATGGCTACATGCCTATGTGTCGACCTGTACATATAGACTATCTCTCTCTCACTTTGCGTTTCTGTGTGTTTATAAGTGTATTCGTCTACTAGTGCATCTTTTGAATCTCAGAGCTCTTATACGAACGTAGTTTTCATTCGGTCCTCACATGCAATGCATTTCAAGATATCAGACAATTGAAAATACTCGTAAACCAGCAGCATATCAGGAAACTGTAATCGATTCGGATGAAAGTTACAGTTAATCTGAGCCGGAAACTGACATCCCTCGGACTGTCCGTTGGACAACAACCCCTACTCATCATAGGCCTATATGCCTACTGAAAACAAAGTTATTAAACTCACAATTAATTCCTCGCCAAATTCAGCTTAAAATATGCTTGAGATAATATGTATAATTTCTGCTGAGAGGGAGAGAGAGACATGAATGCTTGTGAAACTGGCTAGCCACACAAAAACTAGTCTGATGATTCAGATGATGAGATGGGACACATTGATGGACTTACCAATGAAAACAATGCAACTATGCGATAGAATAGTAATAGTAACAACAATGACAATTCGACGAGGGCACAGGTCTTCGATCCATATTTGATTAAAATGAAGGACGTGCTAAAAGTTAGATATAATAAGGGCCTATAACTCCGCCACTGCTCGTACTGTGGCAGTGCCAGTTCCAAACCTGGAAAAAGAAGGAGGGTGACTCTAATGGTGTTTATTATCTCAGTATTTCTAAACTGAAACCGGAGGCGTGGTTGCTTGCTGTCAATCGAATCTCGAACCAAATGTACTGCGAACCGCCTGAAGGATTTCCTTTGTTGCTCTGTGTGGTCAGTACTGTCTATTGCTCAATGCTGTTAATTGGGCGGTAATGGTAATTATTTTTTCAATTGAGGTGGTTATGAACTCAACAATTGGCTGAGACACACGCACGCACGCACACACATACACACACACGCTGTTGTTGTGGATGTCACACGATTTATTAAAATGCATATCAAGTAGTTCTACCTGTAGACCTATAGTACATGTCATAACTCGCCAGTTATCCAATTTCCTTTATTTAGGGACCCATACATGTGGAAGGTGTATTGTGTATACGCATGCTTGCCATAGCAGTGGATAGACTTCACAATCAGGAGGTTCTTCATATTCAAATTTCTCAAATGCTCAGCCAAGGCGAAGGCTATGTCCCATCAGATGTCAGATGCCAATGTACCATGAAAATGTTCTGCAACAGTTTAGTCTAGCACGCGAGGAGTAAGGAGACGTCTGTTGGGTGTATCTGTGAAATACATGTAGACCTACGCGCACCCAAGCACGCAAGCACACGCACGCACACATTTCAAACCATGGACATCATCCAAATAAGCAACCTGAGTGCCGTACATACGGCCCTATACAGTGTGTATTATATATATATATATATATACAATGTGTATTGTAGGCCACATAGGCTCAAGAGCAAAAGGACATGTAAGAGATATATCAGCCCTGGCACGACTTTAGCTTATGCAAAGGCGCTAAAGAAGTGCATCGGAACTCAGTGGCTACGTGGAGGACGGCTAACGACGAATCTGGAGGGGAACGGCGGGGGCATCTACCTTATACGCTTTCAGAATCTATCTATACGCACTTAAGGAGCGACCGATAGACAAGGTAATCCATGCGAATCGCCACGAAGACGAAATTCGACGCCAGAGGCTGAATCTAATCTCTTAGCTGTGCATCCAGGGATAGCGGTCACTTTAACGACGACGAGAATCCTCCAGCCGCCGGGGCAGCTATTGATAATATGAGACCGAAGCAACCGGTCTCAACTGGTTCCGACGCCCAATGAACCGAGGGCAGAGGTAAAGCAGACGCTACGATATTAACGGATCGACGGCAGAGCAGGAATTTTATCCCTGGAGGCCTATTAACTCCTTTGACGTTAATAATTCTTTAATCTCAACGGATATCTAAAGCGCCATTAGCGATATACTAAAAGAGGACTCAAACCTTAGCTGTAGAGGGGCATCCCATCCAATCGGCGTCGAGGGGTGGGCAAGTGAGGGTCTATGTGGACCAATGGGACAGCAGGATGGCAGGTCCGCATCGCATGAGCGATGGCGGAGGACAAGGTTTATCTGCTGTAGCAAGTTGGGCTACAACATAGAGTGTCTGGACTTGGAAGGACGTTGGCGGCCATCAACAACAGGGCGTAGAACGCGACGATCTTCGAGAACCAAGTTGACCTCTGTCCAGTGAAATTCTAAGCTACGTGTAGATAGATAGTTGTATATAAAATATTAATATATTGTTTAAACATCAAGAAGCGTCGTTGTTCGTGTTTGGTGGATGAGAAAACGAACCGTCACGGATCGAGAACGATCGTGACAAGCCCGTGCATGCACCATTTTATATATATATATCTTTATATATATATATATATATATATATATAGACACGAGCACACACATACATGTGTATCGTTATGCATATTATATGGAAGAATATGGGAAGGGATAAGTATTCAAGCATTGCAACACACAGCGTCTGTCGTTATATACACACGCACAACACAGGTGCCATGAGCTAAGGCCCAAACACGGTCTTGGTCAGAGGCGATTTATTTCTCTGATCTGGTCAACCACAGCGCTGTAATACACAGCGGTGACCTATGTCCAATCAGATGTCAAGAGCAAATGTACCAGCTATCAGTTAGCCACGCCCTCAAAACTTGGGCTTTAAGAAATATCATACGGTTATTGGTTAACAGGTAAGTGCTTCAGTCTACAACTGGTGGACTTACTTGCTGTTCCACTTACAGATCTTACTTTACTAAGCCTTATCTTATCACAACTTTTAACACTCGCAAAACTTAAAACTCCTTAAACGCCGCAAGACGCTAGGAATGTAGACGCAGAGTCGCAAAATACTTAATCCATAAAAATCTTGGTCAATCAGTTGTCGTTTCTTTGTTGAGCCTAAAGTTATAATGGGACTTGCCTATGCCCGACGCGTCATCGGCAATGATCATAAAAGTCTTCAACATTGAGACCTACATTAAATGTCAACGCTGACAGCGCAATTTAGTTATAATTAAGTCTAGATTACAATCTATCTAATTTACAGTAACGTCCGGAGCATAGATTATGACAAGAGACTCAGGCTACTGGGCGTAGCCATGCAGCCTATAAAAACGTGCCGTCCAGAAATTATTCAACCTTAATAATTTCACACAGTTGGATAGGCATAGCGCGTTTAGCCAAGGAAGTACACGAAAATGTGTGATTTTCGTCCGCGTGTCAGGATCACTCTAAACCAATAATTATTAACACTTTAGCGAACAGCGTGTACTAGCCTAAAATGTATGAGAAACCAATCTGGCTGGTCGTTAAGGATCATTGTAGTCAGAGCCGATGATGTGATCTTGCACAGATGTGGAACATTTTATTGTTATAATATTTACTTTAACAGTTTGTCAAATTGAAATGAAGTTCGATTGAGGATGAATTAACAGCTGTAAATGGCATCAAACTTTTCCTGGTCTAAAAATACAGTTAGAGCAGAAATAGGCAATATGCCTAGATATGATACGAAGTTTGATTCATCATGCGTGCTTAATATCAACTAATCTTCTCATAAGCGCCTATCACATTAAATTAAGATTATGTTTCTAGTATTTTTTGAATCATTTGTTTTCGTGAAAAAGTTTTAGTCACCTCACATGGGTCCCAACAGTTGCATGTACGACAACCGTTGCTGTCGCCTTTAAACCCATAGAGACACGTCTTGGTACAGGTGACAGGCTGGCAGGACGGTATCGTTGCTAAGAAAAAAAGCAAACAATGATCTCAATCCCTGACGAACTCTTGTTTAGAGCTACGGCAGTCAAATAATAGTAGTGTACATGTATGTAGAAAAGTTGTGAAATAAGAGTATAAGAAATTTTACCTCTTTGGACACATCGTCCACTGTAAGTGTTCGCAGCGGAGTCCTTTACAACCTGACAATCTTGGCCTCCTGGGCATTCAATGCCCTAAAATCAGATACAGGTTTCGAGTTTATGTCTATCAATCGCTTTGTCAACGGTGAGAAGAATGTCAGCCTGACGATTTGCCAGAGATCTCAGTGATCTTTAGAGATTGGCTTTAAAAGCTGTCAACCAATCCACGGTGACGCAAATTGTCTTAAGCATCTTGACGACAAAGGCGCTTTACTTCTTGGCAACAGTTGCATCTTTAAGGGGTGTGTTTTCCAAGTGAATGTTCCAACGATTGTGTGGTCGAGGTGATTGCATGGGGCACCAGAAGCTCGCTACTAGTGTGCATGTAGGAACGCAAAACCGTGCATGTAGGCTTGTCCGTCGCTGTATGTATGTGTGCATGTGCGAATTCATTACGAAAATTTATATAGCGCCCCTTCAAGTTCAAGGTTACTACTCAGGAACCCTGCCAGCCATCCCGCCAGCTTTTTAAATATACAATCTGCATTGACATCATCGACATCATGTTATTGGTTTTTTCTGATGGATTAAATACGATCTGATGAAAGTTGGGCTTTGTTCGATTATTTCACTGCTTTCGACTCGTGTATAAATTTTTTATCCTGTATAATATAATACTGAACACATGCATCTTCTATTGTAGCAGATACAAGTAAGTTCAACAAGTGCGTTGCATTGAAAAGTTCGGATCGGTATCATTCGACTGTAATGAACGCTTGGCCCTATAGACTCACTATAAGAATGACATAACAGTTGCAGTCCGATACGTATTATTCATCTGCTCGATAATTTAAAATAGGCCTAAGTGCTGTTCGTCGTTACCGTTTGGTCGGCTAACAAATCTTCAATTGATTTTTTATTTAATTTTAATAGTCTTGCATAGAATTAGGCGTTTGGTTTGTGTTCTGACTTACGCTGCAAGGTTGGTTGCAGTCACATACGATGCATCCATCGATGTCTCTCGCTTTGCCGTAGAGACAGACCATTCCCATACATGGATCTGGTCCACAGACTCTGCACTGACACGTTTCGCATCCATTGGAGTCCTTCATTCGACCGTTCGCACAGCTCATGCAGCCGGTCACAGCAGCGCACATTGGTGCTCCTGAAAACAAGGAATCTTTCTCAAACGATTCTTCATTGACCATCGTGGTTTTGAGAAGCATTAACACAGATAAACTACCATGGTTATAAAAAATCGCATAATACAAATTGCCCACTGAGTCTGCTGGCTGCGCTGATCTTTCACGCTACGCTTCGTCCGTTCGTCTACACATGGAATGACATTAACCTCTCTACTTATACTACTTATAGACTGTGCAACCCTTCTCGTTCCTACTATTATCAAGATTATCAACTTCTCTCTATCATCTGGTACTTCCTATGTTTCTAAAAGATTCAGTTGATAAACTGCCTTCATGTATAACTATATATTAACCTATATGAAGACACTCAATATAAATCTAACTAATGTTAAAGACCATGGGAAGGCACTGCGGTACCTTCTCACCGAAATAGTTACAGTAATTATAAAGCATATCTCACGTACCATTTATAACAAGTTGTGCATCTTTGGGACCTGTGAAAAGAATAAAACTGATAGACGTAAGTCGTGCATTATTTCCATCGATATTTACTGACTCGCCATGCGTTATAATCATGGAATCAATGGGTTATTGCTATTGGCTTTATCTGTATTTAAAGAATTACAGCAGTAGTTGCTCTAGCAGTAACTGTAGAAAATTATATAAATTATAATGGCCTCTTGGAGATATTCCACCACCAGCAAAATCTTTATAACGGTAGTAAGCGATGTCAGGAGGGCAGTCTAAACTCCCACACTGGCCTCCATTGTATCCTGTTTGTACGGCGAATGCTTTGTATTAATTTTTGTGACAGATGTGGTTGCTTCGAACTGTCCCTTGGATGAATATTCTCATTGGTGGCTCCTCCGCTGACTCTGATGCTCTATGACGAGTGAAAACACAGAAGCCATTCAGAGTGCACTATGCAAAGGAAACTTTTCAGCGACGGACAATGTGGCGACAGGACAATTTCGGCGACGGATCAGGTTGCTCATATTATTAGCAAAACACGCAATTGAGGCGATACGGTCCCTATGTGTTGACTGTGTTAACTTTGGTAGGCCTCTATGCTGGCATAATAGCTAATACGCAATGGAGGTGAGACATCTCTATGTGATGACTATGTTATTAGCAAGATTTTAGAAAACACGTAATTAGGCACAATTGTGCTGATTAAACGAGCAACTAACCAGGTAAAACTGTAGTTCAGCAAATTTCATTATTTCATAGTTCATATCCTGTATCTAAGCGTATTTTTTTAACGTCATGCACGTTATGCATTTCCCGATGGATATTTCACGTTTAAATTGAAGCTGGATGCAAGGAAAAGTTCATGCTTAAATGGAAGCTGGATGTAATGAAAACAATCATGACCTGAGTGAAAGCTGGATGTGATGAAAATAAATCTGTTTACATGGAAGCTGAATTGATGAAATGATTCACGTTTAAATGGATGCTGGATTGATGAAGTTGTTCACATTTACATGGCTGCTGGATGTGACGAAAAGAATCATACCTGAGTAGAGGCTGGATATAATGAAAATAAATCTGTCTTAGTGAAAGCTGGATTGATGAAATGATTGCCGTTTACATGGAAGCTGGATGTGACGAAAAGACTCATACCTAAACAGAAGCGGGATGCGATGAAAATAAATTCAGTTTAAATGGATTGATGAAAATATTCACGACGCCGAATTGTCCCGGCGCCGCCGAATTGTCGTCGCCGAATTGGCTTTCTCATGGAATTTACGCATTATTTGGTATTTGTGAGGGTAAACTGGACCTCTTCAGAAACATCTGCGGAATTGAGAAGTTCTCGGAAGTCGGTGTAACGTGAGTTCAACTCCTCTGCACTAGTTTTCTCGACGAACAGAAAAGGTGAAGACATGTTCAAAAGAGTTCTACTTAACGAACAGAAAGTGTTGAAAATGTGTTCATTTCAACGAACACAGCTAATTACATGCAGCCGAGCAACTGATCTGAATATGAGTAACGTCCTAATCACACTAAACTTGTGCAAGTAGGACGTATTTACGCTATGCAGACCGATTGGAATAATGTCAATCAGTTTTTTGAGCTTTCACTTAATGGCATAATTTTAATAACGCGCAAGCATGTGAGCATGCTGATATATATCGAAGGGTGTTCGTTTATGCGTACAGGCTGGACGCGGGCTGGTATTAACAGTTACTGATGCGTGATAAATACCGCGAATCTGTCACGCGTTCGTCAGAAGGGTACGGGCTACGACGCTAAGGCTTGTGAGTTTGTGATGTAACCATCGACCAAAATTATAAGAAAAAATCATTTTACATCGGCCGAGGAGACGCCGCTCAGCCCTCGGCGTCCTGGAGCAATTGCTTCACCTAGCTTCATGGCGCTACGCCAGTGGTTTCTGACATCAATAGTGGAACTAGTTGCTGTAGTAGTAATGCGTGCCTGTATGTAGCCAGGTAATATAGTGTGTCTAAAGTACCTAAGAAAGTGCTGTGCTACTGTACCTCAGAGAAATTATTGTAGGAATATGCATTTGACACGTACCATTGAGAAGCTTTTTTACTTCCCTCATGCCTATAAAAATACAGATCGTTATGAATAAGAACCGAGCTATTTTTGAAGTTAAGTTTATCCTAATTCTCCACACTTGCTTCAAACTTTCATATATAAATTTATTTAATTGGAACTACAATCGTCATGTTTAGTAGCGGTATAACTGCGGCAATTACAGCACTATTAGTATGCGTACAAATTGCGTACAAATTGCGTACAAATTGCGTACAAATTGCGTACAAATTGCGTACAAATTGCGTACAAATTGCGTACAAATTGCAGTAGCGCAGTGGAAGTAGCAATAAAGGGATGGTAATAGGACGGGTGATCGTTGTATTAGGAAGTTTGCAGCAGTGCAATAGCTTTAAGAATTGTAGTAGCTGCTGCAACAATAATTGGGCTGATAATGGCAGCAATAATAGGAATTAATACAGTAGCAGTTTCTTCTTTGCAGGTAGTGGAAGTAGTAACATACACAATGGAATTGTGAAGTACATTTATGCGTATACCTTCGTAGTAACGTTGTTCTTCACTGAGACCTGTAGAAGAATGAATTAAAACTTGTTACATACTCATTCCATGTAATACTGTGATCAAACTTTAATTTTTATTAAGGCCATGCTCTATCAGAGCATTTGGCACGGGCCTCTACTTCTACAGGAGCCTCGAAATTATATGGGCCTACAAAATCAAAATTAACTAAGGTCTGTAATGCTATTGCCTGATACTAAATTATTTATTTTACTTCTAATAAGTAACGAGTTTAACGAACAATAATAAATTTGAAAAGACATTGCTGCATTGCCAGATTCATCACATCAACTTACGAGTCAAGAGCATTAAGCTATTATATTAACGCACAATTGCCTTAGTCATGTCCCTAGAAGGAGGAGGAGCCCTCGCTCATTGCGTAGTCCTCCAGGGACTCTGAATCCACTTGAATAGAGTCTTATTCGTGCGAAGGACTCGATCTCGATCTGCTGCGCCACTGTTACCTTCCTCCAACTTCGAAGAGACTGCCTGCGCCAATCTGTTGATTGACGGCTACCAATTATTGATGTCGCATTGTGTGTTTGAAATAATGTGTTAAAGATAATTTACTTACTCTTATTTACGCTGTTTTGCATATATTTGGCGATTCTGACCTATTTGCTGGATAAGAGAAGGCGACACCTGTTGCCATCTGTGTGACATAGGCTTCCAATGTCCCACATTTTCCGGGAAAATCGAAGGTTTACGTCAGAAACACGGCATTTAACGAATAACGACATTCGTGATTGCCGTGAATTCGAGATCAATAATTATTGATCTCAGTGATGACGATGACGATGACGACGACGAGGATGATGATGGATGATAATGATATGAATAGAGTCGCTACTATATTGCAGTAATGGTCATAGTATTTGCGCGTGTATTTCATTGTTGATAAAACTCAATAAGGCCGACATGAAATAACTATATCTAAGCTTATTTCACGAAGAACATCTGCTTTGCATTTCTGTCCTTTATAAAGATCTCTCCTTCTTCCCATTCTTCCTCTTCGTTTTCCCTTTTTCGTCCTCCACAAAATCCTGCGTACTGCATCCCGCATCAGTCACCTTTTTCATCTCCGCTCTCTACTATCTCCCCAGCCTCCCGGCGTCTCCCATTTCCACTCTCTAGGTTTTACTGTTGAAATCCTATGGGTTTTCTTAGCCTCGGGTTCCTTCGACCTTCCTTCATCTCTCAACTCCCAATACTTTTATCCTTTCCATTAGTCTCTAACGAGCCACTTCTTTCTTCTTTCATTGAACTCTTTCGGGCTTTTCTACATCTAGATTTGTCTTTATACGTCAATAGTTTCGTGTTGCTCAACGTTTGCGTTTAAATTCCCTTTTCATTTAATAATCTAGCTTAACCTTTACTCTCAACAGCCTTTATAAAGATCAAAATATAATCTACATATAATATAAAGATTATAAAGGTAATATTATAATCTATCTTAACCTTTACTCTCAACAGCCTTTATAAAGATCAAAATATAATCTACATATAATATAAAGATTATAAAGGTAATATTATAATCTATCTTAACCTTTACTCTCAACAGCCTTTATAAAGATCAAAATATAATCTACATATAATATAAAGATTATAAAGGTAATATTATAATCTATCTTAACCTTTACTCTCAACAGCCCAGCTACCTCCTCCTCTTTGTCCCCCCCCCCCCAAACGTCCGCATAAGAAAAAGATCCAGTGTCTTTCGGGGTGCTATCATTAGTCTGTTGGTATTAAGTCCAGTGATGACGTTTTGTACAATCAGAGTGATACTGACGCTTTTAAACCGATTGCCTGTAATTCATTTCGAAGGGTTTACTTCCTAGTAGGCTATATTTTAAGAGATCATAGTGCATATTGTGGTAAATCACCCATTTAGAAATTATTTATTACGCGAGTTACAACTGTTTGTTGCTTTATTGCAATGGAATATTACGGTGTATAGTAGCTGAAGTAGTAGCCCTACTTGTTGTGGTGATAGTCATTGTCGTGATAGCAATAGCAGCAGTAATTGAATGGTAAAACCGCTAGATGGCCATTATTAAGAAGTCTATGGGTAAAACACATTTTACACGTACCTTCAAAAAAACTTCTCGCTTCATTGTTATCTATAGAAGGCAAAAGCAAAGCTCATTATAGACGAAAACCCGGCTAACTGGACTCGAGCGTTAATATTAACACAAATTATTATGTTATGTGAAAATATATTTGATTTGTAAATGATAGGCTACACATACAAGTAAAACGATGACTTTTCGTTGTGACAAGTAAAAAGTTCAGTAAAAGTTAATTAAAAATTGTGCGTAAACTGATGATAATAAAAAAGCGATCATAGATAAATATTGATGTAAACGAACCAGAGTGGTTATTATTGCTATTTTTATTAGTTGCAGGTGGTGCAGCCGCACTTGCACCAGCCATAATTTAAGAGATAGATGTAAGAATAAGATTATAATTTGATGTGATATATATATACATATATGGAATGACAGAGATGGATGGAAGAAAGGAAGTCAATTGACTGACATTCTTTGTGCCTGTCTCTCTAATCAGCTCTCATCAGTTCTTCTATCCGTCTTCATGATCTCTTTTCCATTCGGATCACTTTGTCTCATAATCAAAGGGAGTAGATCAGTAATGTAAATTTAGCACGTACCATTGGCGAA
The DNA here is from genome assembly GCA_959347315.1 of Bimastos eiseni. Taxonomy (NCBI): domain Eukaryota; kingdom Metazoa; phylum Annelida; class Clitellata; order Crassiclitellata; family Lumbricidae; genus Bimastos; species Bimastos eiseni. The sequence goes on from OY365808.1 coordinate 23,867,671, forward strand.
GCGTTTGTGTACCCTGTGACCTTTAAAGAGAAAGTACAAATCACTATAAACTCGAAACAATCGATATATATATATATATATCAATAGGCCTACTTTACTGACTAGTTACGTACATGTAGCCTATGTCTTTACATTATGCTCTGTAAATTTGATAGAGTAGTACGTACTGTAATTTATAGCTTTAGCAGTAGATGAATTGCAGAAGTAATAGCACCACAAATAGTTGTAGTAACAGATAAACAATTGGCAATACTAGTTATATATAGATATAATATATGATATATAATATTATATATATAGTAGTTTGATATTAATGGTTGAGGCGGGTGTGGTAGCAGTAATTTTTGTGGTAGTGGCGCTCTGGAAGCAGTAGTAATAGTTGTTGTTGTTACACGTACCTTTGTAATAGCGATGCTTCGCTTCACTCTGACCTAAAGAAAAGAAAGGCAACAATATTACTATTGGCTATTCTGTTTTATCAAATTGACCGTCCGAAATAGTTTGTTTCAGACATCTGGATATGATAACGATGAAGATGATGATGTTGTTGCTGTTGTCGATATTGATGATGATTATGCTACAGTTGATGCTGCTGCTGCTGCTGCTGATGATGATAAAGCCAATAATCTGACTGATGTAGTGTTTTATTCGCTAACAAAATGATGTTTAAGGATCATGGAGTCAACAGTGTGACACCTTCACGGCCTTGTCTGCCAGACAACTCCATGCTTTCTCGGCTGCACTCTCCTCCGTCTGGAGCTGAACTTGTCACTTCTGACCAGTTAAACTCAACTTTCTTTTCTTTTGTTGTGGCTGGCCTGCAAGCGCTTCTGAGTAGGTTTCTTGAAGAGTCGCTCTATAGGTTTCCAGAAATGATTGAACGAATTGTAATTTCGAGCAGAAGAGAACGATGGTCCTCTGAGTCGCACAGTTTTGCACGATTATAAGAATCTGTGTCGAACATACTCAGGAACAAAAACCGACATGCTAAGGTCTACTCGTATAAGCTGAATTGATAAGTTTGTGAAATCCAGTCTAACAGCAAGTGTGACCATCATGAAAGATGGTTTAGAAAGCTGATGATACAGATGAGCAGTATGAATCTCCAAAACTATCGGTGCTTCCTTATGTTATTTCATGTCAGTCATTTTATGTGTGTAGCTATTAACACTTTATTTTTAGGCCTACCTGCTATATTTTAGCACTGATTTTGATCCTAAATTTAAGCCCAATCGTCGCGTTCATCGTCATCACCAGACTCATTGTCGTCATCCTCATCTATTTTATCCCGTTATAAAAGCCACGGCCTTCTCCATATAGCTTCCACAAAATCGATAGTCGAAGATGATTTCGCTGTCTACACTGGACTAGAACATATGCAACACTATTATTGCAAGAACATTCGCGGTATAATATAGGAAATGTGGCGTCAGCTTAACAGAAGACTTAGACAACGCAGTGTAAGCGTTTAATGGGAACATTAGAAAAATGTCTCTGTTCTGGAATGTCCCTAATGAGTTTTTCATTTGATGCTGATGAAAATAAATTGCGGTCACAGTTCTCGATGCTATCCTCATAGTCAATGTCGTCATCACTGCCATTTGGCAACCGCTGCGAAGCCATTCGCGTCGTTTGCATAATTTACTTGAATTTCTATGAAACAGATGCTCACCATTATAGAGAGCCAGCAACATCAAGATGAAAAATATTCGGTTGATCATTGCGACGATTCTTGTATACGATTTGTTTGAGTGCGAAGATTTCTTTCGAAGTGTGCGTTTTATTTGACTGGCGTCCTTAAATAGTGTATGAAAAGCTGTATTACATTCTTAAGTTATAGACATGTAGATTAGATTACTAGAATGTAGACCTGAACGTTTATCATGGGCACATCTCTAAATTGATTGCACAGGAATTCTTTCATCGTCCTACGTATAGTGCATCAGATAAGTGTAACTACATGCAAATTGATTCTGCAGGCAAAATATGCATTGCTAAATTTACGAATCAGTCAGACATTGATAAACATCTTAACTTTGCATTTCATCAGTAATTATAGCTAAATATTTCAAATTATCTTGCCTACGATAACGGTTGAAAGTTGAATGATGAAGAACAATTCCCTTTCGGTGTAAAATTGTATAAAATGAGTTTTAACATTGCATAAATTAAGATTTATAAGCAGATCAATTTGGCGACTTACATCGTTACTGCACAATTAATTGATTCAGAAAATAATCATATTTCTTGTGAGATCTAAGAACTCGCTCACTGAAAAACGTTATTATGAACGCTCACAGACACGTTTGCATTTAATACTAACCTTTAAGAACACTGTTTTGACTGATTTAAATCATTCTTTTCATTCTTTTTCCTGGCCTCTGTTGTATCTTTCTCTCATGTCTTCATGTCTGTTTTTTAACTTTGAAACAACCTTTAATGCATTTCTCTACAACCCAACGCAACGTGCCCTCTGGCGCAATGGACATGGCGCTGCTCCGGGTGCAAAGGAAGCCACAGTCAATGGCATGATTATGAGTTCCTTGCCCGAAGGCAGGTGCATTGGCTTTTATGCCACCAGGAGATGAGATGAGGGAGGTGGTTGCCCGTCGCCTTTCTCACAGACAATCACGGGAGTGCAACATGTTCAAGGTCGCAATGCAATGGCTTGAGGCATATTCGAACCTACGACCCTCAGACTACAAGGCACAGAACATACCTCTAAAATACCGATCCCCTATTATCCACAAGCTAGTTTTCTGCACAATTTCGAATTGGTCAAAAATCTGCTGGATCTAATAGGAAGTAGAAAACAAGGGGCGTGACAGGTTATCTTTTCAAAACATGATATAAAGAGACGATTTGAAGAACCATGAGCACTATTATTATCAGACCACCAGAAGATCATTTTCATCAACCTCCATTTTATGCAAAATGACAGAGAAGCAGATCATCTGTCTCTATATCGAAATAATTTACCACATTCTTACTAACAATCAACTAATTCATAATATATATATACAGGGCTTAAAGGGTGCCTGAACGGTCATGGACGGCGTCCAGGCACTTATTTTCGAAGCTGGACGCCGTCCTGCAACTTATTTTGCCAGCAGATCCTGGACGCCGTCCATGAGCGTTCATGCAACAGTGCAATTCCTCTATATACGTACGTTGCTATCAACAGGAAAAAGAGGCAGAAAAAATTTCGCACTTCGCGCGTTTACAAACTTTATTTTTACAATTTTTAAAATGATGCCGGCGCCACTATCTCCTTGTCGACAATTTCACAAAGAAAAGCAGTTCTCTTTACGCTTTAAATTACGACAAATATTTCATCGACAAATAATTGACGACTAAATAATGGTTGATGGACAAAAAGCCTAACGAATGATAAAAAATTTATATTTTTCGCCCATTGTATTTGGTTAAAACGAAGTTGGATTGATAACATTAATGTCTGCATATCCAACTTCAGGATCAGCAAGAACCATTTTTGTCAATTCAACTTCTATTTAGGCAAATATTCTTTTCAATGATCCAACTTTTATTTCAGTAGGCATTATGTTCACCTAAATAGCATCTGTTTTGGTAGAATTTCGTTCACTCATCCAACTTCTATTCCAGCATAATTAATATTACCCATCCAACTTATATTTTAAAAAACACAGTGGACCACAGTGCACGAATCATTTGTCGTCGACTTAATATTTATTTATTTATTTTATTTTATTACCGACATTTGATATCGCCCTTTTTCCAACATCTTTTGCTCAGAAGGGAGTGGGGGGTGGTTTGAGGGGGTCATGGCATTTGTGACGACGTGTGACGTCATTTATGGACGGCTCCCCTATAGCGTCCAGGCACTTCTTTTTTTACACTTTAAGCACTATATATATATATATATCAGAACAGTTTTCTTTTAGACCTAAGTGGCTAAATCACGGCATGCTTTATAATTTATTGCCCTCACTCATCACCTCTCCCTAACACTGAAGACCAATCTGTCTCTGTACTTGATTGCCTTAGATTTTTCTACAGTTCTAGAATGTTGAAACTATTAGGCGGGCTAGTTCTATAGCAAACTTACCTATTGTAGAAAACATGTATACACGACTGGATAGTGACATTCTTGGACCCAGTTGGAGATACTACATCAAATCAAGATGAAATTTCTGCACTCTTCGTTACTTCGTTTGGCGGCCTTGGGCCGCCAAATGTGCATTAAACCGTGTCTCTGGAACATTCTGTTACTAAAAAAACGTATGCTTGCATTAATAGCATTTTCAATTTGGATTATAATAAACCTTAACCTCCCGGAGTACCACTTTAAAAATTCTCTGATTCGACGCAGCGCTCGTTAATAAGCTGGTTCCATGCGCTTGACTTTCGAGTGGCTCTGTATACTATAGGGATTTAGATATTACGATTACGAATACTAATACACACACATGTAATATATCTGATAATTAGGCAACAAGGTTTAAGAGGATTTGAGAAAATTTAGAATGCATTTAATAAAGCTCATGATAAATTACGAGCAATCAAAAATGATAATCGAAATATATGCATACGAATATATATTATAATACTCGTGTGCATATATTTATGATATATCGTCTAATTATGATATATTTAGAATATCGTTTTGAAAATGAAAAGCAACGACTTCTAGCGTGCTGTCACATCTATCTGTATAAGCAATGAACTCTGATAAGCTATCGAATAAATTAGCATGATAATCTGTGCAGCTGTTGCGTCAATGTACGATCTCTGTTGAAACCGTCGTGTAGGGGTTTTGACGTTTGAGTAGGACTATCAGGAGAAAATGTAGTAACGAAGGACGCTCTCGGAAACACCGCCTTGTGTCAGACTTAAACCAAGGAGCCTCACTTTGTTAGCGGTGGTATGAACAGGGGACTACAAATAATGTTCCTCAACCTTAGCTTAATGGCCAGAATTGGTTTGTTAAAATATAGACTAGCCTACGTACCGCATATCGGACTAACGCTAAGCTACAAGATTAAATGAGTCAGCAGTTTATAACCCGCTGACCACTCCGGAAGTTGTCAGTCGGCAGAGAACATTTACCCTCTGTCGGCCTACATAAGGCAAGTTGCGTATGTGCCTAGTTAACATCAATGGAAACTTTGAACACAGTAGGTCTATACTATTTCATAGGCTATCCGAGATATTTCCAAATGTTTGTGGTAGCTTATAATTATTTTGTCAAGAATAACCGCACCAGTACACTAACCCTTGCAGAGAAATCATTCGGCAATCTCAATATGATTATGAATTTTAAAGGTCTACAATGTTTCAGTGTCTTGTAGATTATCTTGGTCGGTTGGAGTGTTGAGTCTAAAACATTCCCAGCACAACTGATGGTGGTACTGTGTGAGAAAATGCTGCATAAAACGGCCAGAACAGCTTTGTAATAAACCGATTAAGTTTATAAAACATGATCGTATTCTTATTTGTGACTGCATGACAGTGGATGTGATGGCTTTTTATGTTTTTTTAATTTAATGAAGTCTTTGTAACTCCTTCCAACTGAAGGGAAGACACACAGCGAGTGGACAATTGGTTAACTTTGTACTATACACATGGGTTACAATACAAATCATGCACTTGTATGTATCATATATTCCTCTCCATAATCTTCATGGCTCAGCAGGATCTTGCTGCAAAGTATCTGGTTGATACTTCTGTCTCATTTAGTTGCCTCCCACCGCGTCCACTTCGTTCGCCAAACAGACTTGACCGCTTGATTTCTCGTACTAGACATGTGATGGGCTCAGTCTCGATTCTTTGCTTCAATTGGCCCCTCTATCTGGAATCCGCTTTCTCCTTCTGTTCGTTCTAAATATGTCTCTCATCTTCTATCGCTTTCCCACAGCCTACTTCATCTCGAGGGCTTAACTCAGCTTCGCTTGTCCTTGCGGCAACGTATTAAGACCTTGCCTTTGGAAGTACGTGGCTATAAATTTATATTGATTGACGCTGATGCAAAGTTTTCAGATAATTATTTATTTCTTCATTACAACACACACGAAACATTGAAAAATAAACTCACTCGCTTTCACTTTGACAGCACACAATCGATGATCTTATTATACAGTTCTAAACTGCGATCTCAAATCTACAAGTGCGACTCGTCAGTCACCAGTACATCAAGTGCCTCTGCTGTTTCTCAGAGGCGGCTTAGCTTAAAGAGACTTGAACGAGAAAACTGGGGCGTTTGAATCGGAGTGATCGCTTGCTTACTTGTGCACTTTGGCACTATTAGACAGACCGTCATCCTACAGTACTGCTCTTTGCACCAACTCATTAATTTGTTGTCCATGCCTGCTCTATTCTCTAACCTATTTAAGAGTTAGAGTAATAAATAACAAGTTCCAATGCAGTTATAAATTTATAATATTCTATTTATAAGAAAGGGATCGTCATTGTGGCAATTATTTTGAAATTATAGTTCAGAATGCAATTAACTTAGACGAAGATAGAGTTATTTTCAGGACTTAATGTTCATTACTTTTCATCGCGTCGTTTTCCAATCCTAAGCTTCTTCATTCTGTTCGCATGGAGTTGCGATCAACCATTTCGAGGAACTTTAGTGACGACGCCATTTTCGTTGACTAAGAGTCTAACTCTATTGGAATTCAGGTCAAGGGTTACAGGCATTCCCGGCTGAAGCACTTGAAACTACAAAGAGAAATCACCTGAAATTTAATGACATGGAACTTGATCACCAAAACCACGAATGAGTGCTGCGTCATGTTAGAGTGAGCGAAGCTGAGGTTTTTGCAGTTTTGCACAACATACAATCGAACACAAGGTTGGTGTGTATCGTGTCTAACGGTCTACATTTTCGTTGAAGCAGATGCAGGCGTTCATTTGGCCGAGCTTCCTTCAGACCAATTATCTGATATTGGACATTACCTGGAGCTGTCACCTGAAAAGCTAGATCGCTTTGTTGCCTCAATGTGTTAGTAGTCTAGACACTAACTACTTTAAAACGGAACAAATATTTTTATTTAAAAAAAATTATTTTATATCTGCATTAGGCTACATCGTACTATATAGACAATGCGAATACACACATTACAACATATATAGTTGCACATACATACACACATATACATGCTTGCACAAACATGTACATATATGATTGTGCATACACTGTGCGTGCATGCTTGCATGCAAATTGTTACATACAAATTCTATGCTTAGTTATAACCCTATTTAGTTTGGAAGTACGCCTTGTCATAGTAGGCTAATAGCGGGATAACCAAAGCCATGAAAGTTGCAAATTTATTTATCTCAATAATAATTATAATAATAATAATAATAATAATAATAATAATAATAATTTAATATTGCGTAAGTTATTTGATGTCTGAACGGCGTTTTCATTCGTGACTTACGAAGACATTGGGAAAGTCTTTCCTAATTACTTCCTTGGCCTTTTCAACGACCTGTAAATAGAAAAACATTGACCCCATTGACAACATTTTCCTTTCCCATTCTATGCTTAAAATGTAGAAGACGTTTTTATAGGCGTGACGCCAATTCAGATGGGCAATGGTGAAGGATTTATGCCGATCAATTGGTCAGAAATGTGCAGAGTCCAGGCCACACATCTACATTCACATCCATCGCCCATCGTTCACAAGACAGTCGAGGATGAACTCAGCGTATGCAATCTTTAACACGCTTCAAGCGCGACTAAACGTTAAAAGATCATGATTGTGTTGGTCCTATGAACTTTGCAATAATGTCGATATATATATGTAGACAAAGGGGTGACAAAGCTAGGTCTGTTTCAGCAGAAAAGATACTAACTACTGGTTCCTCTCTACTTGCCATCTAGCGAATTTATTGACAAGTTACATTTAAAAACATGTTCACAGTAGATATACTTAGCAACTATTAGGTGTAAGCCTAATTACACATGACAGAACTCAGTCACCCGTTTTAGGGTTAACCAAGCAATAGAATTCAGAGAGACTTGCTACTTACGAGTCCAACTGCTTTCGGCCAACTCTTAAATTCAAATTCTGCAAAAATTGATTGGCAATATTTTGAATACCAGACGGTATTAAGTCGACGCCAATCAATAAATAAAATTCCTTCGTATTATCAAAGACTATCTACACAAAAGTTGTTCTATAAATGAAATGAGTGAACGCAGAACATACTTAAGATGAATATTGCAGTAGTTAGTGACTGGAAACAGATCCTAAGGCTAATCTGATATTTCACGTGTTAGCATATCCTCACTTCTTAGCATCAGCATTAGCACACGAAGGGCATTGCTAGTCCTAGTATATCCTTCACTGGCATACCATCACGCTAGGTCTAGGATACTAATGGTTAATAAAAAGTTAAAAACGGAGCTTTCTGACTTTGCAAAGATTTGAACCCCGCCCCTCTAGGTTCAATAGACAATGCGATACCCACCATTCAAATGAAAACACAATATCATTAATAATCAACAGATAATATTCATACGTTATTTACGGTCACATTAATCAGGAAGGAGTTTACTTCCAGCCGTCAACAAGAATGAGGTGAGTATAGGCTATAATTTGTTATCCGTTGATTTTGCCATTTAATGCTTTGCTTCACTCATTAATTAATATCCAGATAGCCTTCTGCGTCCCACGTCTCTGCAATCGTGTTTGACCACCTTTATTGGCTCCTATACTCTTTGCTGGGTTTCAACTCAAGCTCCCATGTAACTGAGTGAACTCATCCGCCTACCCCTCCCCGCCATCTCCCTTTTCGCCCGCAACCCCTACTTGACCGGCGTGATCTCCTTATCCGAGGAGCGAAGACTGCTATATCTAAAACACGAGCCTATGCCTTCACTAGTCCTGTAGGCCTACCTTGAAACCAACTCTTCCCTTCGACACGTTCTTCCTTACAAATTGGTGAGCCAAGAGCGTCTAATAGTTGTCTAAAGACAACCGGGTCTCTGTGAGTCGCTCAATCTGGAAGCGCCTCTGCGAGGCGCTATACAAATTTATAGCTACAATATAACACTTACCCTTCCCAGTAGACTTTACAGTTTCGCCATTGCTGATGCCGTTAGCTGAAACCAAAGAACGAAATTACCCAGATTAAAGTTGTTATTTAAATATTGAAAAGCAGACTTCATCTCGGAATAATGGAGTGAGTCTTAGCGTCACTGATAAATTGCCAAACTATTGCATAGTGTAGGCTTACACAACAGCTTCTCATTTATGTTCATGAAACGATGGTCAATTGATAAAACACTTGATCATTGATCATGCAACTGCGCATTGTCTGCATATACAGCGTGTCTTTGTCACCAAGCCGTTCAATTGGTTACCGACGTAGGCTGAAGTAAGCGTCAAGGCTTCAATGCGTCGGTTCGCGTTGAAATTTGTCCAGTCCCGGGTCAAAGTGTCAATGAAGGATATCTGCGCCTTCCTTATGCGCTCCATAGAGATAATGAGAGCGTTGATTTGAAACTCGCTGACTCTCCAAAACAGAGTCTGAAAATAACTGAGTGACAAACGGAATAAACTAAATTTAATTTTGCCACATCCAGAGTAATCTATTAGGACGACTTCTTGAGGGCCGTAATTATCATGTCAAAGACGCTTGTCGCTTCAGATGAATTTGTCATAAATAAATACAATACGCTAGAAAAGCCAATTTGAAATCCAGAAGATCAGAAGCAAACGATTCACTATCAACGAGTCGCTCGTTCGCCTATTCAGTCGTAAACTCAATTTATTGAATAATTTATTGATTCATTGACTGACTGACTAACAGATCGACTGATTGACTGAATGTCTGGTTGACTCTTTGACTGTCTGACTGATTGACTGACTGACTAATTGGTTGACTGACTGGATGTCTAGCTGATTAAAAAAAATTTGTAAACTATGCTTTAGCGATGACACAATAATCACGACCAATGCAGCCGATATCATATTGATTTTTTTATTATTTTGTTTGCGTAAGGCCTGACCCTCCGAACAATAAAATCTGTACATTAACAATCTCTAAGTCCCTGGGGGAATGAAGTACCTCAGGGCAAAAAAAAATAATAATAGTATGTGTAATAATAATGTATGTGTAATAATAATAATAATAATTATTATTATTATAGCAACAATATTCGCATCAGTTTGAATCTAGTCTATAAAATAGCTCACACAGCAGAACTAGGAGCAACGACGCGCAGACTATCCGAGAGAACATTACGACTTTCCACATACTGTCTTCGAAATTGGACTTCTTATGCTGCTATTGGAATGTGACTTATATTCTCGGTTTACAGCCTGAGATGGCCTCCGGAAATTATGCAAGACACACCTGATTGGTTCATAAATTAAGATAGCATTTGTTGTGTCTAATACAACTGTGGGTTTATGAATTTGTGATATACTACCTTAGGCTTTATTGTTTAACACAAGATGGTCCTCTGGTGATGTTGTCTGCCCGCTGACTATATTGTCTATATTGACTATATTGTCGATCGAGAACACGACGGGAGGATATGTATATATCAAATCGATCGATCAAAATGCTAATCAGTGATGTCAATCGACGGAAAACAGTGGCGGTTCTAGGCTAGAACCGCCACTATCCTACGTCGATTGTCATCACTGATTAGTTTTACTTCTGAGTCATTTTGTTGAAAGAGACAGTGGTTGTGTATCGCTGGGACGTCTTTAAACAGGGACTGATTCAAAGCGTTTATACAATGTAATTAATCAATGAATGTAAGTTACTTCTCGGAAGCCCTGTCTTTAATTGACAGACATAGACCTTGGAATCTCTCTCTCATTCTGTGGTCGTGATCAGTCGACTATGTTGATGAGTTTATCAACTTAAGAACTGTCTTTTCATGATTGTTCGTCCCATCTAACTGTTTTTTGGTGTTTAGTAATAATAATAACAATAATAATAATAATAATAATAATAAATTCGCAAGATATCGAACATAAATAAAGACGCATTAGTTTTTAGTTGACAGTCTTGAATATTTTTCAAACGTAAGAGTCAATCATTCTCCGGTCTCCAAATTGTTCCAATCTGGGCCTGAGGTGCCCAGAACTCACAAAGAGTTTCCAACTTGGAGGGCGACGGAGAAACGTTGAAGAAGATGGCTGGTTTCACTCTGGTCACTTGTTGCTGCTGAGATCTTGCCACCTAGTTTACTGACAGATCCCAGTGACACTGTGTGCCAGCTTCCTACGGTTTCGACTGCGACAGGATAAAGTAATGTGCTTAGCCAACGCAATGTAACAGTTTATTTGCAGAAGTTGTTGACTTGGGTGTTGAATTGAAAATAAGAGAGATTTGAAATGTTCTCGAGCCCTGCAAGTGTGAACTATCAGACACGAAATACCATAGTTTTTTGCTAGCAGGTAAGAGAGATATAGTGGCTATAGCGTGAGCAGGTGATTAAGACGGAAAGAAGTCACATCAATTCACCTATATGTCATGCTCATCTATTATGCAATCAAATACATCACTCGATCAATGCACTTCCTAAGAAAGTGATGTGAATCGTACAAGAGCGGTGCTGTGTTCTTGAGTGTTTTTGGTCGTTAGTGAAATGCCTTTCAATTCACCTCCTAGATTTGTTAATTCTACCAGTATTTCTATGCAGTTCTAAATGTGAACCTCATATCTTTATGACTTATTTTACCACCTTAGCTTGATTGCCGACCTCATGAACCAAGGATGTAGAATTTTCTTCTCCAACGGAATACGATTTTTAAAAGTACAATATCACTTGAAGGAAGCATCAAGTAATGCCTTGACCATTGTAATAACGGCCCTATGATAGTCAGAATAGTGGATTGTATTTGATTTGATTAGATATGATCCTTCAGTGTTTGAAACTTCCAATTTCTCAAGAATTTTTCATGCCACGGTATTTAACGACGGCTTATGATCGGTAGTCACTTGCGGCGGGCAGAACCTGCACTTCACACACTACTGACTCCCATCGTCAACGATGATGGGATTCAGATCAATGATGCAGATGTGCTTTATTGTCGCATCCGATAAAATTTGTGAATTTTTTATTTGTATAATTTGCGAATAATTATTTGCTTCTCTGCAATTCTCGTTGAGCAAAAGTAGTTCGTTGGTAACATTGATTAATTCTCAAATCGATTGTTTCTGTCAAAACAACATCTGATCGTAGGAATGAAGACGGATCACCGTATGTCTGGATAATCCTGACGATTCTGATAACTTAGATGACTAATATTGTTTATTCCATCTTGACAAAGTTGAGATCAGCTCCCAAAGTGACATCCGCAAGCGCAGCAACTCCTGATCCGTGACTGCCTGCATTTTGCATTTTTTTGATTTTGAAAACTGTTGTTATTTTCAATAAATTTCGTCAGGTGTCACTCCGTCACACGGTTGGAAATGGACACTTCTGTGGTGGAACGATCATCACCAAACGCTGGATCATGACTGCAGCCCATTGCTTTGAAAATATGTAAGAATAATTTTCTAAATTGCAAATCTATGAATATCTACAACACCAATGTATCTGGTGAGGTCGTTTTTGACCAAGTAAATTCAATTGCAACCGCAATCAACTATAATTGCAGTTAATTAAAGAGGAAACTATTCGTAGTAAAAAAACAACATATTATAGAAAATTGTAAGCATCATACAGAGAGACAAGATACTATAGGTCGGTGACTGGTGAAGACCGACGATTAGTTTCTGAACGTCTAAAACGGGAAATAGCTCAGGTGTATGTATGTTGCATCGGGTTTGCAGACAGATTATATGTTCCAAGTGCCAAACAGGCTAAAACCGACTAGAGTCCAGGCATAGATAAACTACATCCAAGATATTTAGACGACTGGTAACATATGGGGAAGAGAAAAAAAGGGTTTTCACATGAAATGGGGTGATATATTGAGAGTGAGTGAGAAAGAAAGAGTCTATGTAGTGATTTTGCACGTTAGTGGAAAACCTGCAATGCAGAGAATAGCGTAACTCACAGCTCAACACCAAGAGGCTAAATTAGAATGGAAATGAAAGTTAAAATTTGAGTAGTAAACATAAATACAGTGCAATACCATGACAGTTTCATAAGGAACGTTTACTGAAAATATAGTTCAAATTTTTAACTATTGGTGGCATTGTGTATGCATGTTGTAACGTCAATGGTGATAAGGGAAAAACTGACTCCTCTTCCACCCTCACTCTGCTTCGCCCTCCCATCACTTCATCACTCAAATTTGTAAATCGCTTCATAGCCATTGCTGTCCCGCCTCATTGGAACAAACCCCCTCCAGCATTAAGACAAATATCCGATCCGTTCTACGAACTCACAAACACCTTGCTATCTCCTCTTGATAGCACTCTTGTTATCTCCCCACAGGTCTTCCATTCAAAACTGAAAACCCTGCTCTTTCGCAAATAATATCCTGGCTCCTCTTCCTCCTCCTCCTAAAAGAACTATTCTTTGGTTAGAATAGAATAGGCTATAAATGCAAGCGGTTTAAAATTACGGCTCAATCTGGTTGGACGAAAACGTGCCTTTAAGGTCTGCATATCATCGTTTTAAAAATTTGAAAAACAATGGACAGAACTAAGCCCCATACCTTAACGCCTTATGCAAACGTCCGACGGGCGTGTCTGCCAACCATTAGCAAATGTTTTATTTATGTAGAAATTGGAGGCTCTTGCAGCAGTCCCCTTAATTGCTGTTGGTATCTCCTCTTGAAACGACTATATCCATTCATATTTTCTGAGGCATCAGGCGTTATACAAATTCTCACTACAAATGAGGGAATGAATGAATTTACGAATTGTGCCGGAGTTAAGAATCTTCGTATCATTGAACCTTTGGGCAATCTATCGACGACTATGCATTCTACAAGTGAGTCATAAATGAAAACGTACGCCGACTCATTTATCATCGCGTTCATGATTATAATTTCACAATGTAAAATTATAATAAGTGGCCTGAAAATGAATAAAAATGTGTTTGTCAAAATACGCCCTAAGGCCTGTGATATGTTAACGTGAGGACTTAGCCTATCAGCAATTAAAGGAATGTTAAAAATACTTTGAGTCGACTGAATAAAAGTTTGAATCGCAAATCAAAAGCACTGGAAAGTTTGCAAAAAATTATAATTTATTCTTAGGCTTAAAAATATCACGACAATCGCTCATGTAATTCTCTAAAAAGTTTTAAGACTCGACAATCCCCAGGCGATTTTAAAATGGACAGCTGCTGCTTATATTCTCTACTATAAGTAAAGCGTCGCGACACAAAGTGTTGCGTGCCAGGATTTGAGAAGTTCTACACATAGGCCGACGCTGCTATTTGAGGTAGTGTTTATTTCGTTTGTAACAAATTCTCAAATTCTGTTCAGACTCTAAGCAATAGGGCAATTTGTGATTATCAAGCAGCAGACTGGAGCATTTCCGTGGCGTTTATAAGTCAGACCCTATTTACTATTTGCTGGGCATCCCAACTTTCCAAGGTGTGCTTATCTTCCCTGCAGCCGGTTATGAACTCGGCAGCCAGGCTCATTGCTCGTCTCTCTTGTTACTCCCACATTTCTACATACATGACAGATATCCTACACTGACTTTCCAATTCTATCTCGCATCCAATACAAGGTACTCCTTTTTGTCCCTAGAACTAAACAGGGTAAGGTTCCTAAAAATCTCTGCCACTTACTGCGAAAACCTCTGTCTGCTGTCTCCACTCGCCCTCTCCGGTCTGCGCATCGATTTGATCAACTTGTTCCAAGGGCAAGGACTGCTATGACTCAACATCGTGCCTTTGCCACCGTGGACCCTTTTACGTGGAATGACTTGCCCCCTTCATTATCCGTAGCAGGCTTTTAATCGGGATCCCACTTTCATCCCTTCGTTGCCTGAAGACTTACTTATTTCCTCGGTGCTGTCATGCAGAGAGCGCTTCTGTCGCTGTTATGAGTTGCCTTCAGACTCTTTAGTGGCTTTTGAGCATTAGTCATAATGTGTATTAAAATGTCCTCCTTTGATCTCAACACGCGCGCCAAGACGCGCTCGCCATGCAGTAATTGCTGCATAATTGCAACCTGATCAAGTTCGTCCCGTGTGCAAAACCTTTTTTAAATCGTTTATCCATAAAATCTGGGCGGCTGTGTAAATATCATTTATTTAGATATTTTAATTAAAATAGGTATTTTAATTAAAATACCTAAATAAATTAAACTCTGCTACACAGAGTCTACATATTTAAACAAGCTTTGCAACTGGGCAACGATTCGGTTACGTTACTATCTAACTTTAAACCGCTTGTGATAGACAAGCCACAGGGATCTGGAAATTTTCTAAAAATCTAAATTCACAACCTCAATTTTGTATCCTCCTTACCGTAAACTTTTAAAGTTTTGATTAACTAATAATTCCAAGTCATTTGTGAGCATTTTAGTAATGCATCAGCAGTTTCTTAGTTTTTTATATGAAATCAGAGATAGGCGCTAAATTAAAGTAGCCCGTTATTGTGTACTAAAGGCCTCTTAACTCGCAACTAGTTTCAGGTCGGATGAAGTGAATAACAAAGCGATTTGAAATATTTATAAATTTCGCCATTTTTTAAATTTAATAATATAAGAACAATTAATATGTAAAAACTTTCCTTTAACTAATATTATGTTGCCCATTTTGGGTGCAGCATTCTACAGGGTGGGCCAGCATAAATGAACCGGCTTTGCTCGCATATATCTCCTCCGATATTTGTTAGTTATCTATTTTTAATGTGTCAAATTATAGATAATTCATTCTAGACTTTCTACTATTGGCTTTAAAAGAGCTGAACTGATACTAATTGTATTTTAAAGTAAATGTTGGAACAGCCCGAGCTACCATATCTTTTTGTCGTTTGTGACGCAAAATGGCGCCATCTTGGCGCTAGGGTTACATCTCGTTTTTTGCAATTACGATCATAGACACGATCATTTTGGGTGTTTGTAGGAGTCTGTACCGTGAATATCTTCTCATTGCTAAACCATTTCCTTCAATTTTATCAGTAGTTCGCTGCTTTAGACGCTTGCATGCATCCAATGTTTCTTTGCGTCAGACTCTGAGAGATGTTGGACTTCACGCCAACGAAATATCTTAATATTAAGGTCATCTTTTGCAATACCTCCTACTGTGCTCATCGAAATGCCTGTTTCGCGATGAATTTCCCGGGGAGATTTGCTTGTATCCGGGTCATCATCTTGACCGCAAATTAGCTCGGATTCACGATCATGCAATGACACCGTAGCAGGTGTGAGCGCCATGCGTACCTATTTGTGTGGTTAACGACTCAAAGTTTCTGTTTCATCAATTGGTTATTTCAGACGATTTGAAGAATTTTGCTTCAAGCCCTGTTCGGAAACTCATATATGATTTTAAATGAATTAAATATCTTATCAGTTCGCAAAATTCGGATCAAAACTCGATCATCGTCTGTCAACGGTGCCACTGTGCGTCACCAACGACGACAAAATTTGGCAGCTAGCACTGTTAAAAACATTTGCTTAAAATTAAAGCTAATACCAGTTCAACTTTTTCGAAGCTTATACTAGGATGAAAGATCTATTATTTGACATATCAAGCATATTGGCAGAGTTATATGCATGCAAGTCGGTTCATTCATGCTGGTCCACCCTGTGTATAACCTATCAAGGTAGAAGCTTACATCTATTAGTGTTGACAAAATAGTTTGTGTAACGTCGTGGTCAAAATTTATAATATTTGTATAGTGCAAATACTTACAGCAATACTATCACCACACCACTGTCCGTTGCTTGTCTGTCACAGGTTTATCTGCATGCTACTTGCATGAGCTATTGAGCATGCTGACTTCATCGTTGATATTATGTCTTGTCATCGCTATGCCTTTGATCATGGGAATGGAGGAAGTTGACATCAGTTATATTTCACCACCATCACAACCAATGTCGTCTACTGTGAAAAGTGGTAAGAATTCTACCTATGAGAGGCTGAATAAATTTCGAAATCATATTTTTATTCATTATCACTATGGTAGATGATGTCATCTTCGCCTTTTCGTCGTAAACGTCAATGATAAACCACGATCACTTAACTTATTGTGGCGGACCTGGGGCTCGAACTCAGGTACCAGAAGGTCTGCCTATAGTCCCATCCTTTTGGGTGGATATGTCAGAGAGGTAAAGCTTCTAATGCCACAGGACCGTACTGAGGGCGATGCCAGCGGGGCTGTGACACATGGCGCAAATACAGAAGGGGCGCTAATTTCAGGGTAGAATAACTTCAATTATTCCATGAATTCATTTTTTTAAATATGGTATTATCTTTATTCACACTAAAAACTAAAATTACAGTTGAAAGTGCAACTAAGAAAGTGTTTTTGTGGCTAATATATCCTGTAGACCTATATGAAAGTTATAAATAATGAAACTTTTAAGTTTTATATTAGCGTCTACATCATAATACATAGTCCCTAATTTTATCGATATTTTCTTGTTTCTACAATTTGATTAATGACATCCATGGTTTTTTTAATTTACGTCATCAGTCATCACGAATTGTCTGCCTTTTACGGCGAGGTATCCTGTATCGATCAATATGTTCGCGCATAAAAAGGTGACCATCAAAGGAGCGCGCACAGAAGGGCGCGCCTTATTGTTATTATAATGTGTCTACGGCTGACTGTAGTTGAAGTTGAAACCTGTGGAAAAAGCAAATATCCGGATGCGGGAGAATTGGAACTGCCATCAGAAGCCCAGATCGTCGGCGGACTCAAAGCCAGGCCCAATGAGTTCCCTTGGCAGGTAAATGTGACAGTCTAAGTTTTTCTTGACATGCTCTTTCGGTCATGGAAAAGCGGCCATTATTGAAAAACTTGTAGAAATCTGTGGTGTTGCTTCAATATCTTCCATATTTGGAATTGTTTGTTGTATCTTCCATCGCAAATGAAATATTGACAAGGAAATATTGATATGGAAATGCGCTAACGCTCCACTGTGTATACAGTTCCACTTACTTCGATGATGATTTGTGTATTTGGGTGCTGCATTTTTATACATTATACCTTGAATTGAAACTTGTTGCACAACCCTTAAACATCATGTTCGTGACAAGGATACATTTTTAATTTTATAATTATTTCTTACCCGACTTAGTTAGTCCCTATGAATCTTCAGGAAGAGAATTACTGTCCGAGAATAATTCATAACATCTGGGACAGTTGAGTCAAAGGTTTTGCGGAAAGCAACTGCAATTAATAGCTGAATGATTACTGAAAGTCGTTGGAACAGTTCGCGGGTTTGCACCCCTTTGAGAAATATGTTTGAAAGTACAGATGTGGAAATGCCCTCAGCGGTTATTGTTTATGCTGGATAACAATGGCATCATAAATCTGGGAGTTAAATGTCACCAGTGGTCTTGCAATAATTATATCTTTGCCTACAATTGCAAAGCAGCCGTCAACCTGAAAATATTGCCCTTCGTTTTCTTTATATTCTCACGGTCTCACCATGCGAAAAACGACATCCGCAAGCACAGCAACTCCTGATCCGTTACTGCCTGCATTTTGCATTTTTTTTATTTTGGAAACTGTTGTTATTTTCAATAAATTTCGTCAGGTGTCACTCCGTTACACGGTTATAAATGTACACTTCTGTGGTGGAATGATCATCACCAAAAGCTGGATCATGACTGCAGCCCATTGCTTTAAATATATGTAAGAATAATTTGCTAAATTACAAATCTATGAATATCCACAACACCAATGTATCTGGGCTAATGAGGTCGTTTTTGACCAAGTAAATTCAATTGCAACCGCAATCAACTATAACTGCAGTTAATTAAAGAGGAAACTATTCGTAGTTAAAAAACATATTATAGCAAATTGTAAGCATCATACAGAGAGACAAGATACAATACAGCTTCTTACTTACAGAGTTTATCAATAAACGATCACTGTTTTCTGAGTGTAGTAAGAAGTTCTTTAGGAATTGGCCTTTTATACGATTCTTTGTCGCAAGTAAGTCACGGTCATGGACTCCTGTGCTGTTTTAGTTGTTCTCCCAATGATTCGATAAGGGCGGTGTTGTCACAAAGCCGTTTCATACAAAGGTCTTGTAACGGAGAGCGAAATTATATGACCTTTTGAGATATTTCAACGGAAGTTTTATCTCAATACATTGGCCAACTGGGTTCATCATGTAAAATGCTAATTACATTCGGCTTCAATTTGACTTGTTATTGCATACTGTGCTTGCTAGGGCAAGGTGAAGTCCAATGCAGTAGGACGCAAGCTTATATAAATATTAGACCTATGTATTGTATGCATATAATATATATATATATTACTGTAAATGTCATGATCATGTTATGGGCAGTGGCGATAGAGTTTGTTGCAAACGCGCTTGTTAGCAACGCGAGTTGAGTGACTGTCATTTGTGCAAAGTTGAGCCAGTGATTTTGGTGTAACTAAAGTCTAGCGAACTTCGCTATTCGTATGAGTTCGGAAGATGTTTTATAGACTCAATGCTAAGACTTTGATATATTCAGTGTTAAACGCTGCTTCATCGAATCTATCACTTTATGTAAGAAGAGGTCATAAGCTAGAGACTGTGCAGGGGCGGCGATCCCCGGGGGATCGAGGAGACTTGCCTTTAACAGAGAGGGGCACGTTATACGTTTGTCCCCCTTCCCCCACATTTTATACCCATCTCATTGGGTGTTTCTAACCTGTTAAACGAGATCACAGCCTCTGAGACTGTGTATCTTATTTTGAGTGTGGCTTGATTATCCTGCTTCATCGATGGTATGAACTTTGCAGAAAGGCACCATCGGACTTCTTCGTTGTCGTTGGTGAACACAATATCAGCGCAGCTAGTGATGATCGTAAGACTCACGAAGTGGAGGAATTTTTGGTTCACGAGGATTACGACGTAGAATTTGTTAACAACGACATCGCACTTATCAAAGTGAAACCAGCGATCGCCTTCAATGCTAACGTCTCACCAATCTGCATCCCAAAAACGAACGACCTATACGTTCACCGGAAGAGTCTGGTCTCTGGATGGGGCCACCTTGCATTTGGTATATAACAGCTGTTCAGTAATTCTTGGTTTTTCTTGAAATTCGTAACCATAGGATGAGCATACACTATACTCAAACACTGGTCTGGAAAATTAAGTTTCAAACTTAACTTAGGCCTATGTAATCCTCACTTTTGTCAATGAATGATCCTGAGGTGTAACAAGGTTTTGAAAAGTGGGGAAGTGCATAATTTCAAAAATATTGCGCGAGGCGCAAGTAATTTTGTTTGCCCCCACTCTTTGAATTTGGCCCACAGAAATTTGAAAAATGAGGGGAGGGCACAAAAGTCATCTTAAAAAACCATTGGAGAAACATATAATGGAACCAATTTGGGAACACATGGAGGGGTACTGAGCACTAAAACTGAGGGGCAGCTGTCCCCTCTGTCCTCCCGCTTGTTACACCCATGGTATGATCTCATTCCATGGGGAAGGAAAAATTTCTCTTATGGTACACTACTATCATTGACACCTTGTAAATAGTCTTACCGTCCAAGAGCATTGGATGCATTTGATATTGATGGAAAGAGATTTGGCGAGTTTTAGACAACGCGTTGGAATTAGTAGAGAAATTTGCTCAGCGCCGAATCTAAACTGAATTTACCGTGGACTGTACATGTACAATAACTGCCTGCTTTCTACGGCATGAAGTAGCATTTTAAAAAGAATATATGGCACTTATGGGACCAATTGCAGCTGCAATCGATGTCCTCCAACCTGGCAAATAGTCGTGTATTAGGTTAGTGCTGCCAACACTGCAGAAGCTTAAAATCAAGTTAAATGCAGTACCATCTACACTGACAGATCTCTTTACTGTGCACTGAATGGCTTTTTAACGATAGTGAATGCCTAATAGTAGCATTAGCAGCTCATCCAATATTATAACTCAATTGATTGAGATGTCGGAACTGAAAATTGAAAATCAAAAGCTCCATGCTTCTGCTGAAAGCGATAGATAGCGTGCATGACGAAAGCGACATTAGTTCTACTGAAAGCAATTATTATGATAAAGATCCTGGCCGTCGCAGGTGCTTTCTTAGGGTACAAGATTGTGATCAGTGATGTTATCTGTCGAGACAAAATTATTGTTGCACCCTACACACATTCACAGACTCTTTTTCAGAGTCCTAAACAGGACTTTAATATATCTCTTATGTTTCATGCAAATCAGGAGGGACTTCGTCGGAAGTTCTGATGTACACTTCTCTCAATATCACGACTAATGAACTCTGCAAACGTCATTTTGAAGATCCAATCACTGAAGGCATGCTGTGTGCCATTGACAACAGTGGTGGCATAAATAGCGATTCATGTCAGGTTCGTGAATACGGGAAGCATGTTATTTAGACAAGAGTTGAGATCCTTTAATTGTGTAATCGAATGCAATTTAGCAGTAACACACTATACTACAAGGATTCGAAGGACTGTACATCTCAAACGAGATAGCAATAATAATAATAACAATACTGCTACTACTACTGCTTCCCCTTCCCCTACTACCCCTACTCCACCTACTTTCCCTACAACTACTACTACTTCTCCTAATAATAGTAATAGTAGTTATAATATTAATAATACTGTAATATAATAAGGATAATAATAATAATAATGTTATAATGGATTAATGAATGACATGCTGGCGCGCAGAGCTGAGGAAGTGAATTCGCTTCCAACACCCTATGAAAGGTTCGCTAGTCATTCATTCGCCAGACGGCGGCGCTGTTAGATGCATAAATTGGACGGCCACCTTGCTAAGCTGCCGGCAGTTAATTCGACTCCTGTATAACTTATCAGCCGTCATACTACGCTTGCGAATATGCTGCGGTATGTCAAATTAGTATTATCGTCGTCAATTTGATCAGATAATTTTACTGCTGAGTTTGTGCGAAAAGTCTGAAAAGGTGACATTGCACTTTCTGACCGCAGGGTGATTCTGGAGGACCTCTAACGGTCAAGGACAGCAATGTCTTCTCGGCTGTTGGAATCGTCTCATTTGGTATAAACTGCGCCACTGGACACCCAGGAGTATACACTCGTGTTAGTTACTTCATCAACTGGATCAACGACAGGATTGCCAACGATTAGCAACTCATTTGTGGATTCAACTAACATGGGATTTTGAATGTAGCACACACTGTAATACGCATATAAAAAATAATTGATAGGCCAATATTTATCAATTGTCATAGATGACATCTCAAAAAGATGTTGAAGTAAGCAATTCTTGTGAACATGTTATTGCTGAATATTATTCAATAAATCGCAGTTTCAGTTTGTCTGATCGACAATAATAATTTATTGCATTGATCATTGGTTTGTAATGTGTAGAAATAATGCGAAAAATCCAAGTGATAGAAGAATGGCTATGAAGTTGTGCGACTAGCTTTCTAAAACGACTGAAAGAGTGCAATACAAATAGGATCAAATTGCACTTATATCGTTTGGAATAATATTGTGGAGCAGATATCTTAATTGCTTTTCGTCTGTGCATTTAAGCACTTAGTGATTTACAGTTCATCTTACCTACCTCTTTCTGAGTGCGATTTAATTACTCGTACAATCTGCATTGGCTTATAGGCTGGTACACATGTTTTAGCGCAATTTAACGAAACCTTGGAATGATTGGATATAAAGAATAGTCTCTGACGTAATGGCAACCTACGACGATAGCCTAGGGTCGGTGACTGGCGAGTACCGACGAATAGTCTCTGACGAGGTCGCAATAGACGACGATAGGCCGATAGGTCGGTGACTGGTGAAGACCGATTAGAAGACCGTTTCTGAACGTCTAAAACGGGAAATAGCTCAGGTGTATGTATGTTGCATCGGGTTTGCAGACAGATTATATGTTCCAAGTGCCAAACAGGCTAAAACCGACTAGAGTTCAGGCATAGATAAACTACATCCAAGATATTTAGACGACTGGTAACATATGGGGAAGAGAAAAAAAGGGTTTTCACATGAAATGGGGTGATATATTGAGAGTGAGTGAGAAAGAAAGAGTCTATGTAGTGATTTTGCACGTTAGTGGAAAACCTGCAATGCAGAGAATAGCGTAACTCACAGCTCAACACCAAGAGGCTAAATTAGAATGGAAATGAAAGTTAAAATTTGAGTAGAAAACATAAATACAGTGCAATACCATGACAGTTTCATAAGGAACGTTTACTGAAAATATAGTTCAAGTTTTTAACTATTGGTTGCATTGTGTATGCATTTTGTATATTTTGGTCTTTTCAAAAAGACCAAGGAACTAATTAACTGTTTGCTATTTAACTTTTGGACCACGATACCTGAGTGACGGCATCAGACTTTAAAATGACACATATGACACATCCTTTACTTCAGACTTTAAAGCATACACACGTTTCTAAATAATAAAAGTAAAAAGTAGCAAAAATTTATTCTTAGAGGTGGGTTTTGTCCTACTTAGGGAGGGGATTTTGTCAGAGGGAGTTTTGCCAGAGGGGTTTTGTCAGAGGGGGGTTTGTCAGAGGTATATCACGTCCTAGACAATATTGATAACATGATAGATAGAGAACTGATTATGGAGTTAGGGTCAGGAGCGCGCCAGTGCGCCACCAGACAAAATGTAAGATTACAGCAGAATCATAGTTAATTCCTCCCGATTTCGTTCTCTAAAATCTCCGAATTAATCTTTGTCTCCGAATAGAATTCACATTTCTGTCTGTTTAGTGAAATTCCGAGTTGAGAATTCCAGCTCCTTGAGCATAGGAAAGTCCAGGCAAACCTAGCTCACGCTTCCACGGGAGACAATTTATCATTATTGTTATTATTCTTATTCTGATTAGTCTGATTATTATTATTGTTATTATCCTCATCCTCATCCTCATCATCATCTTGATTATTATTATTCTAATCATCGTTACTTCTATCATTATTATTAAGTATTAATAATAATTATTATTATCATTTTTATGATAAAAAATAGCCCAAACCACGTGTCCATTTTCTCCTGGTCTGTTCTTGGTCGTACAGAATCATTCATTGTCTCATATCGGCGAAGCACTTTCTTATAACTGTCCCATTCAAACTCATGCGCAAGTTGCGCATACATAAACAATGCGATTTCCGGTGTTTTCTTCCACTTCTCAAAATCGGCTCCATCTTTCAGAAACTGTCCTGATTGCATAGTGAAACGTCCTAACCAGCTGTGGAACCATGGTTTGAGATTGCAGAGAGAATCCATGACGTAAAGAGAGAATATGTTGCAAGTTACTTCCATTGTTCCATGAAATGTCCACTCAGCTCGTTGCATATTGTGGCCAATTTCATGAAATGCTCCCCAATCTCCGTCTTTCAGCAAATGATCATTATTAAGGAAAAATGTGGATCCGAGGCATTACCCACACTTAAATGGGTAACAATTGGATATCCTGAGTGCATATAACCAAATTTCGGTTGTTCGTCTGTGACAAACCATTCACGCCGGGACTCAGACACGTTGGTTCCACGAAGATCATGTACCAAACGGACAACTTTATCCCAAGATTTCATCACCGAAGTCAAAGCTTCAAAATCTAGATTCCTCACATTTACGGCATTCACGGTGATTGTTATGAATTCTCCAGCGATGTCGGCCCATAGTCCAGGTGATTGACGACTTCTTTCCCACTCTTCTTTTCCGTTCTTGTCTTCAGTAAGTCTGAAATGCGGTGACTCGACCACGTTGTCCAGCATCACCTTCATAGAAACGTTGCGTTTGTTCGGGCTTATGAAATAAATCAGACCTCCAAACGGTGACGAAATCTCATGATGATTTCCACTCAGTGTTAATCTCCTATGAATGTTTGGCCATCTTCTCCACATATCGCCATCGATCAGCAAATCTGTGTGGCATCCAAATAAAAGTCTCTAATTTCTATCAGAGTTTTCAGAAATCACTTCGACGCTGAGTATCCGACCAGCTGATTTCTATCTCTGCAGTGCAATTGTTTAGCAAATCGGTCACGATTGCTGTTAACGGATTAAACCCGGAATATATTAAATTTTTCAGGATCATCAACGTTTGTTTTCTTTCTCTTGCGGGAATGACGTTTTTTCTTTGGCTTTGTTGTCTTTAACGACAAATCCAGTCTGTGGCGCCTTTTTGTGGCCTTCAATGTAAACTAGACCGGCCTCAATGAGCAGAGTAGTATAAGGGGCATCGGAAAGAGTTCTTCCTTTGTTTTGTTCCAGCCATCGCCATGGTGTAAAGCAGTACAGCAATGCACCTCCATTACGAACAAAATCAGTTAGGTCATTTAGCGGTATATTATTTTCTCCTCTGAGATATATGACAATGCACCCTCATTACGAACAAAATCAGTTAGGTCATTTAGCGGTATATTATTTTCTCCTCCAAGGTATATGATAATTTTGGACGACATCAGCTTAGTCTTACTCACTTCTTCGATTGCATTAGTTATGATGCTGTCCGCATTAAATGTTCCTCTCGTTAGCCAATTCTTAATAATATTTATTGTTGCTTAATGTTGAGATTGAACTTTCCGTTCTGTTGTTGTCAAGAGAACAAATGCTGTTATTTTCGGCAACAGCAACAATCCGACCTGTTCCAAGTTCAGCAGCAGCAATAAGTACATCTTCTTCGGTATCTCCAGTTAGAATTGGTTCAGTATTTTTTCCGTAAACTATTAATCTTCCAGGACTTACCTCAGTAGGCAAAAGGACGATGTCATTCGGAATTATGCTTGACCACTCCAAGAACTTCTTGCTATCGATTATTGTTGTTAAATTACGCGCTATGGGTTCCTGTTGTAAAAATGAAACACAGTGCTGTTAATGAAGCCTAAATTTACAGTGCTACAATGTGCATTTTTCATCTTGCAAAGTCTTTCCCTGCGAAATAATTAGCCTAAAATGACGCGCTGCTATTATATAATAATTAATTGGACCCTACTTATTTTTCGGTGAATTGGCTGTGTCACTCATTCATTCATTCACTCATTGCGAAAACTTATGCAGCGCCCCTTCAAGGTTACTATTCAGGAGCGCTCCCGACTGAACCCCGGCTGAAAAGAAACGTCTTAAGGCTACTGTAAAATGCATCTGAATGAACCTTAGGCATAAGACGCAACGATAATGGTAGCCCATTCCACGCCATTGGCCCAACAATAGAGAAAGCGCGATGTTGACTAATATTAGTTCGCGTGCGGGGAACAAGGATTTCAACCTGCGTAGAAGAGCGGAGAGCTTGTCGTCCCTGCACGCCCATGGTAGAGCAACAACATTTACCTTCTATAAATGATTCATTTTCAAGAAGATCAGATAATGACATCATTAGAAGCAGAAGAAGACCAAATAACAAATAATTTCAAAATGAAATGTCAATTAGACAACACTTATCTCCGCCACCAACTTCCTTGTTGCTACTGTCGCTAGAGTGATGCTGCTGATGCTGTTGATACCGATGATGGCGATGAAGGCAACGGTGATACATTTACGACGCCGACGCTGACCATGGTGATTAAAATGAATACAATGGTGATGCAATATGTTTTGAACCTGTGATGGTTGCAAGCTGTGTTCAGTAAATGAATTGGACCACTGTTGGGTGTATCTCCGCTGCTTATGACTGAAAATGTTATTCTGATCTGTCGGATTGTTCAGCGTATCTAAAACAAAGGTGAGCAAAAGGAAAAGCGTTAACTGAAACTTCCTCTGTGTATTAATCAAATTTAACGCAGTTCAATCGATATATTTTGCATGGGAAGAAATTTAACCCGCTCCTCTATGACTTTATAAGTCATAGAGGAGCGGTTTGTCAGGTTTGTCAGTCCGACTGACAAACCGTAGTGTGATTACAAGTGTAGTATGAGAGGATGATCACAAGTTATCGCAGAAGTCAACTTTGACTAGTTCTTTCAGTCTGGGTAGCGGTGGATTTGGCTAAATCAGATGTGGGACGTGATAGGTTGTCGTACAGCTACATTCAAGTTGGATCTCGATTCCTGCTGCCCTTCACGCCTATAACGCCAACCAGGCAGCTGCGCAGTCCGCCACCCAACCTGCCGCCCATGGTAGGAAGAACACAGAAATCAACTGGATTCCAAGTCCTCAAAATCAAGTGAAAGAAGAGTAACTCCTAGAAGGACCTAGATCACGGAATGTGGAGGGAAAAAGAAAGGATGTCCATGGTCAGACAAATCTGACTCACAGTAGCCAATGCAGATTTGTCATGGCTCCAATGTTTATGACCCGAACCAACCCGACCCATCCAAAAAAGACCCGACCCGACCCAACGTTTCAATATCTGAATCGACCCGACCCAAATCATTAACTCCAGACCCCCACATAGAATACTAATTTTGGAATTTTAATCCCATTTTTATTAAACGTAGTAGGAAAAATGACCTTCGTTCTTCAATCTAGCCTAAATATATTTTCTAAATAACTTCATGTAAAAGAAATCCAAATATTACTGGGCACTTACGATTCCGGTCCGTATGCCTTATTAATGCAAACGATTGGACACCATTAATACATTCTTACTCTTTTAATGATAAATACACACAATAGGGCGCGGTAGCGTAGCGGTATGTTTTGTGCCTTGCAACCGAAGGGTCGCAGGTTCAAACATAATTAAATCACTGCTTAGTGACCTGGGATAAGTTGCTCGCTCATAATAATGTATTTGAGGAAAGGGAAACTACCTCAGTCATCTCATACCCGGGTGGCATAAAGCCAATGGACCTACCTTCGGGCAGAGAACTCATCTATCATCATCATCATCACCGTCATCGTCATCGTCGTCGTCGTCATCGTCGTCGTCGTCGTCATCATCATCATTCAGAATAAGAAATGTCAGCTAGAGTTCTAACTAAACTTTGCCGTCCTTCTTTCAGAGTCACCTGTCTCTCTACCCAGCCCATTCATCTGTCTCAGCCTCACTGGTCATCCCTCCAGCCACTGGCTGTTTTCCTCAGCGGGCCGGGAACATTCTATAACTCTGGATTCTGCACTTCATATCATGAGCCTGCCGTTTTCTTGTGGTTCTATCCCCAATACTCCCAATGCATGCAGAAAAACAGGTATAACGATTCTCTATAATTATGTGAACAGAGTTCAAATAAGGCTCTGCGTGAAAATGGTGCACCGAAATAGCTGCAGACCCGAACCGACTCGCCAAGATCTTGACCCGACCCGCCGAAAATACAAATATTCGTGACCTGGGCGACCCAATCCGACCCTATCAGACTCGTGGATCGACCCGACTCGTGGACAACTCTGAACCGCCGCACCCGACGAGTGTGTGTGGATGTAGGCTTGCACATCATCCGTAAATAGTTGATGTAAAATACTCTGCGACGCCAACAAGGGCAAATGTCAGCAGTGTAGAGAAGTTATAACAGAGGTCCAAAGACAGAACCTAGAGAGTGAAATTCCAAAAGAGGCAGGGACCCAATGAGACGTAGACGAGCCAAGGGTCACCCAATTTGAGCGGTCCGATAGAAAAGACCTAAGACAGTCAGGAGGCTGGTCTACCAAGCCAAAGAAGATGGAGAGGAGCTGTAAGAGAATGAAGTGGTCCACCGAATCAAAGGCAGAGCTTGCGTCAAAGAGAGCAAGAAGAGTTTTCTGACCACGGTCGGTAACACCATAGAAGTGCGCAGTCCGCCACCCAACCTGCCGCCCATGGTAGGAAGAACACAGAAATCAACTGGATTCCAAGTCCTCAAAATCAAGTGAAAGAAGAGTAACTCCTAGAAGGACCTAGATCACGGAATGTGGAGGGAAAAAGAAAGGATGTCCATGGTCAGACAAATCTGACTCACAGTAGCCAATGCAGATTTGTCATGGCTCCAATGTTTATGACCCGAACCAACCCGACCCATCCAAAATAGACCCGACCCGACCCAACGTTTCAATATCTGAATCGACCCGACCCAAATCATTAACTTTCACATATGACACGATTTCTTATATAAGTTAGACCAGAGGCGTCAATCCCCCTCTAACCGATGGAGGCAAACACCCTGGTTCTAAGTTTAAGGTAGTCAAGATATCCCCCCTAAGACTCTAAAAAATAGCCACCCACCCCAATCTGGACGCCTCATTCCTATCGTCCCACAGCTTTTGTGCGAACTCTATAATCTATTTCTCTACTTTTATTACACTTGACTAATGAAATGTCATTTTCGATATAACCCTTATACAATTTTAAACAATTGCGTTCCTGCATTTTACTGTGTACTCCGCATTCCATCCTGGCATCCCGCCGTATACTGTCGAATGCTTTTCTAAAGTCAATTAAATTGATGAAGACTTTCTGGCCATGAACAGTTTTCTTTTAAGTATCTGTATTTTCTGTAATATTTGATCACATTTTTGCCTCTTTCTGACCTGAACCCGGCCTGTGCATTTTCCAGCGCTTTTCAAGATGATGCGCATTCTATTTTGTATCATGCTGGTGAAAACTTTTTATGGAATGCCATGTATTTTTCAGTATTCTTTTTTATATATTGGCAAGGTTATTGATTTTAGAATGTCTTCTGGCAATTATTCCTTTTTTTGAATCTTTGTGACCAGGGTGTCCATGCATTAACAACGCCTTCATCTGTTAATGGTTCAAAAGTGATTCCATCTAAGTCTAGTACGCATCCAGTTGCATTTGTGACTAGCACCTCTCAGCACTTCCAAGAGAAATTTTGTCATGTGTTCTTCAGCGTTGTTTACGAATCAGTCTGTTAGAACGATGGGGTCATTGAGTTTGTTGACATTTAATTGCCCTCAATGCATCTTCCATCGTTTCTGTATGCCTACAGCGTCCCCTAGCATTTTATTAGTTGTGATTAACGCAATGTTAAGTTGATTTGTTGAATTGTCCGCTTTGTCTTATATGATTCTTGGATTGTGTTCATCGTTAAAGCTTCCAACGTTTCTATGTTTTTTTGTTCCATCCAGCTGTTATTGTCTCACTTCAGTCCAATGCGATATGTCAAAATAAAGTTGTGTCACAGATAAGAGATTCTAAAATATGTGTTGCTGTTTCAAAACCAAAAATCAATTAATTGGTCTGAGCGCAATATTCTTTGAATGTCTATGAAAATCCCCAGCCTTAAAAATTTTGCACTAGACGCTGCTTGGTCATATGATTTATTCTAGAATTCGGATAAAAGTTAAGGTCGCCAGGTGATTCTGAAAATAACATTCCATTGTTTATCTCGGCTCAAAAACACATTTTTCTGTAATTATAAGTCATAAATGCTTAATATCCAGCATTTAAGCGCCGTTGGCAAAGAAAAGAGTTTATTTAGTTTTTCTTAATACTTTTAGACATCTATCTGCAAGTTATACTTGAATATGTCGACTTTATGGATGATGAACATGTGCATCACTGTCTTTGTTCTCAGTGATACAGAGGCAGCAGACGTCAGCATTCTCCCATCAACACCACACCCACTACCAACAGCAAAACCAACTGTCTCGTTCACTGGTAAATATCGTAAATAGGTTGTCATTAAGACCTCGTACATCCATAAAATACTCACAACAACCTCATTTTAATCTTAATCGTAATCTCCAGACTTCTAAAGCGCCAATCGAAAGGCAACAACAGTTTATCCTATTCGCCACTCTCACTGGTCATTGGGCCAAATGATGATAGAAACATTTGATCAAACAATTTTCAGCAAACGAATGAAGCTCATAATGCTTGAGGTCACCAAGAGAATCACCACTGCGACCTCCCGCAGCGAGAGAGATACGAAACGGTGTATTGTCTGCTGGAGCTGATGGTAGAGTATGTTTCAATGAATACGACATCTGTCGCCATTTTAGTCTTCGCGTCGTTATAATTGGTCATAATCACAACTGCAGAATAACTGTAAGAACTCTCATTACTAAATGGGGTTTGACACTTCATTAATTAATCTTAAACTCGTCGAGTAGATGACTCAATCATGTCGTGCGTGACCTCTATAAAACCATCGTTGTTTTATTTGATAAATTTTAATCATAAATCGAACGAAAGTGACATGTTATAGATAATGCGATCTCTTGGTCAAATCATGTGCTTAAAGACTACTAAGATCCAACAATTGAAACGAGCTTCACAGCACAAAAGGAAGCTGTGCATTCCAGACCAGAGCTATAGTAGGATCGATGATCGCTGCTGCCTGGTTCTCATGCACACATACCGATATCGCGTCTTGACTAAGGCTGTCAAAAAATGTTGAAATGACAACCCGGGTACCCGTCGACCAGCGCGGTCGGGTACTCGGGTACCCGACCGCGCGGATATTTTGTTAGGAAATTTAGAAAATTGCGCATTTTTACGGATTGTTGGGGACCCGAGAATCGATACTATTGCCAATATGAATAACGGAATATTTCCGGCATATATTCGGGTAAAATAGAGCATTGGTATGGAATGTCATTACCAGAGAACCAATTTTCGTTGCCCGGGCACTCAGCCAATATGACCAAAAGAATATTTCTGACATATGTTCATGTAAAATCGCGCATTTTTACGGAATTTCGGGTGCCCGAAAACCGATTTCATTACCCGGGTAGTCAGCTTCGGTCGGGTAACCAGGGTAACCGGGTTCCTGTTGACAGCCTGAGTCTTGACCTAGCATATCCTGTTCATGTCGTCTTATCCAAAATCTGATCTGCCATACTGTACCCGTTCGCTCTGTTATGCTTTGCAGGCACATTGTACCTTTAGCCTCATGCGTGATAATATGAAATATGCCTAAATAGGTTAGAGTTACTCAGGGACGTCACATCTACATACAACACATACGTAATGGTCTCTCGACACATAATTATTGTGGTAAAGTGTAGTTTGGTTTCAACTAACCATTATTTATGCGTCTTGGAAGATCTGCAATGCGCTTGCCTGGTACTGTTTCCGTTTTAGATCGATCAGAAAATCGAAAGCCACAAATACTGCAAGATCCATGGACCAAATCAATTTCTAAGACAGCCGTTAACTCAGGAAAGGTTCTGAAACTAGTTATAATTTATGTCCATAAGTTTCAAGATCGGCGTTATCGCTGGCTCAATCATCATTATCACAGCCTAATCATCACTATCGAATTGTGAAAAGGTCGTAACGATTGCTACTACAGGAATCTCAAAGGACTGAACTCAACTAACGCTGCAAACCGACTGCACTAAAACGGCTCTCTCTTTCTCTCTCTCTTTCTCTCTGTCTCTGTCTGTCTGTCTGTCTGTCTCTCTCTCTCTCTCTCTACTGAACTGCACCGCCCCCGACTATGTAGTTCAGTTTAACGACGTTGTGCTATAACAAAGATGATTAGAGTCGCCCTCCTCCTTTTTCAAGGCTTGAGACTGGCGCTGCTGGACCGCAGGCAGTGGAGTAATTACTCCGATTGCCTTGCAGCTCTTCTATTCGTACCAAAACACTACGCCAGGGCTACGGGAACGGAAAGACACAGAATAGTCCCACTGGGACACAGCCAAGTTCCCGGGGAAATAGCCAGGACAGAGGTAGGGGACACATAGATTTTCCTGGGGACACATATGGTCCCCGTAGACGCAGCCAAGTGGGGAGGGGCACATTAAGTCTTCCTGGGACACATAGAGTCCCCTGGGACACAGGCATGGCGTGGTATGGCGACACGTGTAATCTCTCGGTTACACAGCCATGGCCGGATATGGGGGACACAGCAGCAGCGGATCAAATATCACGTAACACTAAAGTTAGGCGATAAAGCACAAAGTCAATTACGCTACTGTAACAGTACTCAGAGCCACAGCCGATATACTTGTAGGTGTGGTGCCTGTCTAGGTCACGTGACATAGATCACCTGATGTGTGGAAGTGTTTGAACCACTTTAGAAACAAACAGTTGTAGCCTACACGTTGACTTGTTGAATGTTCATTCGGATACACACCAATATGTGACCCAGGATGAATTATCGCATTCAGGCGTAGCCTACGTCGCCTTACTGCACACCCTATAACTGTCACTGAGATGCAGCGCTAATGCCTGAAATAACGTCATTCTCTCTGCCTGTCTGTCTGTATGTCCATCCATCCATCCATCCATCCATCCATCCATCCATCCATCCATCCATCCATCCATCCATCCATCCATCCATCCATCCATCCATCCATCCATCCATCCATCCATCCATCCATCCATCCATCCATCCATCCATCCATCCATCCATCCATCCATCCATCCATCCATCCATCCATCCATCCATCCATCCATCCATCCATCCATCCATCCATCCATCCATCCATCCATCCATCCATCCATCCATCCATCCATCCATCCATCC
The DNA here is from genome assembly GCA_959347315.1 of Bimastos eiseni. Classification (NCBI taxonomy): domain Eukaryota; kingdom Metazoa; phylum Annelida; class Clitellata; order Crassiclitellata; family Lumbricidae; genus Bimastos; species Bimastos eiseni. Next base: position 23,901,047 of record OY365808.1, read on the forward strand.
ATCCATCCATCCATCCATCCATCCATCCATCCATCCATCCATCCATCCATCCATCCATCCATCCATCCATCCATCCATCCATCCATCCATCCATCCATCCATCCATCCATCCATCCATCCATCCATCCATCCATCCATCCATCCATCCATCCATCCATCCATCCATCCATCCATCCATCCATCCATCCATCCATCCATCCATCCATCCATCCATCCATCCATCCATCCATCCATCCATCCATCCATCCATCCATCCATCCATCCATCCATCCATCCATCCATCCATCCATCCATCCATCCATCCATCCATCCATCCATCCATCCATCCATCCATCCATCCATCCATCCATCCATCCATCCATCCATCCATCCATCCATCCATCCATCCATCCATCCATCCATCCATCCATCCATCCATCCATCCATCCATCCATCCATCCATCCATCCATCCATCCATCCATCCATCCATCCATCCATCCATCCATCCATCCATCCATCCATCCATCCATCCATCCATCCATCCATCCATCCATCCATCCATCCATCCATCCATCCATCCATCCATCCATCCATCCATCCATCCATCCATCCATCCATCCATCCATCCATCCATCCATCCATCCATCCATCCATCCATCCATCCATCCATCCATCCATCCATCCATCCATCCATCCATCCATCCATCCATCCATCCATCCATCCATCCATCCATCCATCCATCCATCCATCCATCCATCCATCCATCCATCCATCCATCCATCCATCCATCCATCCATCCATCCATCCATCCATCCATCCATCCATCCATCTCTTTTTATTCCTATCTCTCTGTGTCTTTTACTTTCTCTCTAACGTTCACTCGCTCGATATCTCTTTCTCTCTAGTTAACGTTAAACTCGTTAATAATTATATGTATGTGTCAAATAACAGTCTCGGTTGCTTAGTATGCGGATTTTTACCCTAGTCATCAGAATGATTTTGGACTAACTGCTGGAGCGTAAGACAATTTCAGTTAATCGATGCGGACAAGTGGACAACTTTCAAATTCTCACTGAATTCTATACTCCAGCGGAACTATGGGCATTGCTTATTCACTTCGCACCCCAATGGTGATATCCTAGCAATGCCCCTGCACTATATTGAAGTCAATATCAATCATTGAAGTCAGAACTGTTGCCGTCACGTGATAGTTATATGTAAATAAGTTAACTTCAGTGGCACCGGCAGTATTTTGAAAGTCGGGGCAAAAAATAAAGATTGAAGATTGCTTTAAAAATATCATGCGATAAGCGATATTTTATTGTGTGCCCTACTCTTATCCAAATCCCCCACTTACAAAGTACTGTACACCCTATGCATTGGAACGTGTCCTAGACTACTCGTTAATAATGACATAACTAGATTGAACAAATTATTTGCGTTATTGAGTCGGCTTCAACCATTGAAGGACCTGCCGAAGCCATAGACTACATGCTACGGGTAAGGTACGGTAACCGTTCTGTATACGGCATGACCGGGCTAAAGAAGCATCACTTGATACTTTAGAGAAAATGTTTAGTTATAATAGAATTTCTTAGTTATAATAGAATGTCAAAATAATGTCGAAATAATAAGCGTAGAGATGCGCAGTGTAACAACAAGTAGCCCATCTATTAATGAAGGTATATTTATTCAGAATATACCTTATTATGTTCGGTTCAAAAGTTGTTTGTTCATTGAGCATGTAACATTTTGCCCAATGTACGTTTGGCGAAACCAAAATATACACCTACAAAATTGTACCAATTTAGAATAATAATTATATTTAATTGCTCACTTTAATTACAGCTAAAAATTTAAAGAATAAGATTTAAATTGAGTCTATTTAGAATGTTAAATAAGTTTGTGAATCAAAAATCAAAACTATGCAGGTCTACAGTGAGAGTCATGAACGGATAGTTGTTGAAATATTTCGAAGTTCCCAAAAATTATGTATGAAATTGAGAAAAAACGTGAGAAGCGCTAAATTTTTTGTGTCCACTGCTCTTTTTCCGAGTGACCCCTCCCCTAAATTGGCAGAACACTGTGACCCTTTTGCAGGAAAACGTGTCCTAGTCAATTATGACATAGCCAGAATTGTTCTTTGCGTCAAATAATGTGTATGCCTACTTTAATGTCGTCTTCTGGCGTTCAAACACCTGACAAAGACATTGACTACATGCTGCGGATAAGGTACTGTACCCAGAGGTGTAACAAGGTTTTGAAAAAAGGGGGGCCAACTTAGAATATATTGGGCGAAGTGCAAAAAATAATTTGCACCCCCCCACTTTTGAATTTTGCCCCCAGAAATTTGAAAAATGTGGGTGGGGCGCAAATTATCTTAACAAAAGTCATCTTAAAAAGCCATTGGAGAAGCATAAAAAAGAACCAATTTGGGATGCACAAGGGGGGCATTGAGCACTAAAACTGGGAGTTTGAAACTGGGGGACCAGTGTCCTCTGTCTCCTCCGCTTGTTACACCTCTGACGGTCACCATTCTATATACGGCATAACCGGGTTAAAGATGCATCACTTGATGCCGCAGGATACACACTTAGTTATAATAGAATTCTCGACCACCTCAATGGACCAAAAACCTTCAGTTTTCTGTTTCTCACATAACCTGGCATCATTATGAATGCTACAAAATGCGAAGTTTCCAACTTTCTATGCGTATCACACCCTCTTCATCCCAATAACTACTTAAGGTCCCAGCAGCGCACACCAACCCTCAGCCGAAAAATAGGTATGTTCTAAGGCTCTAAGCTATAGAGGCGCGTCATCACAAAGTAATTATTTTGCAGAGAAAGACATTGCGAGACGAAAAATGCACATTATGACATTGCGACTTAGGCCACATTGACAAGAATATGTTTCATTTTTAAACAGGAACCTGTAGCGCGTAATTTAACAACAGTTATCGATAGCAGGAACTTCGTGGAGTGGACAAGCATAATTCTGAACGGCATCGGTGTTTTGCTTATTGAAGGAAATCCTGGAAGATTAATAGTTTACGGAGAAAATGCTGAACCAATTCTAACTGGAGACACCGAAGAAGATGTACTTATTGCTGCTGCTGAACTTGGAACAGGTCGGATTGTTGCTGTTGCCGAAAATAACAGCATTTGTTCTCTTGACAACAACAGTACGGAAAGTTCAATCTCAACATTAAGCAACAATATTAAGAATTGGCTAACGAGAGGAACATTTAATGCGGACAGCATCATAACTAATGCAATCGAAGAAGTGAGTAAGACTAAGCTGATGTCGTCCAAAATTATCATATACCTTGGAGGAGGCAATAATATACCGCTAAATGACCTAACTGATTTTGTTCGTAATGGAGGTGCATTGCTGTACTGCTTTACACCATGGCGATGGCTGGAACAAAACAAAGGAAGAACTCTTTCCGATGCCCCTTATACTACTCTGCTCATTGAGGCCGGACTAGTTTACATTGAAGGCCACAAAAAGGCGCCACAGACTGGATTTGTCGTTAAAGACAACAAAGCCAAAGATGCTCAAGTATTGCGATTTCTATTAGAGGCTAGAAAAAACGTTAGTCTTGCAAGAGAAAGGAAACAAACGTTGATAATCCTAAAAAATTTAATAGATTCCGGTTTTTATCCGTTAACAGCAATCGTGACCGATTTGCTAAACAATTGTACCGCAGAAATAGAAATCAGCGGAATTCCAAGTCCTCAAAATCCAGTGAAAGACGTTATCACTCAACAACTTTTACATCTTTGGCTTTTTTATTCAAATTTACTTGAAGCAGCTAAAATTAAAGCACCTGGCGTCAGTGTATTCCCGGGTGATTTTATTAATGGACCTTCACTCAAAAATCGCACATTAGAATTCCATTCTGACAGAGAAGACTATCACTCTACCGGATGCTATTTGCCAGCTGGTCGGATACTCAGCGTCGAAGTGATTTCTGGAAACTCTGATAGAAATTGGAGACTTTTGATTGGAGGCCACACAGATGTGCTGATCGATGGCGATATGTGGAGAAGATGGCCACACATTCATAGGAGATTAACACTGAGTGGAAATCATCATGAGATTTCGTCACCGTTTGGAGGTCTGATTTATTTCATAAGCCCGAACAAACGCAACGTTTCTATGAAGGTGATGCTGGACAACGTGGTCGAGTCACCGCATTTCAGACTTACTGAAGACAAGAACGGAAAAGAAGAGTGGGAAAGAAGTCGTCAATCACCTGGACTATGGGCCGACATCGCTGGAGAATTCATAACAATCACCGTGAATGCCGTAAATGTGAGGAATCTAGATTTTGAAGCTTTGACTTCGGTGATGAAATCTTGGGATAAAGTTGTCCGTTTGGTACATGATCTTCGTGGAACCAACGTGTCTGAGTCCCGGCGTGAATGGTTTGTCACAGACGAACAACCGAAATTTGGTTATATGCACTCAGGATATCCAATTGTTACCCATTTAAGTGTGGGTAATGCCTCGAATCCACATTTTTTCCTTAATAATGATCATTTGCTGAAAGACGGAGATTGGGGAGCATTTCATGAAATTGGCCACAATATGCAACGAGCTGAGTGGACATTTCATGGAACAATGGAAGTAACTTGCAACATATTCTCTCTTTACGTCATGGATTCTCTCTGCAATCTCAAACCATGGTTCCACAGCTGGTTAGGACGTTTCACTATGCAATCAGGACAGTTTCTGAAAGATGGAGCCGATTTTGAGAAGTGGAAGAAAACACCGGAAATCGCATTGTTCATGTATGCGCAACTTGCGCATGAGTTTGAATGGGAAAGTTATAAGAAAGTGTTTCGCCGATATGAGACAATGAATGATTCTGTACGACCAAGAACAGACCAGGAGAAAATGGACACGTGGTTTGGACTATTTTCAGAAATGGTTAATTTTAATCTTGCACCTTTGGCTCATTTCTGGAGTATTCCACTCTCGTCGATAAAGGTTGCTCAGCTTCAGATAAGTCATCCTGTAGGATATCTACCAGACGATGAAGTCACAAGATTAGCTCCAGAGAGAGTTAATGCTACTCTTCTTCAGTTTCCAGGAACTGCAAGAGTAAAATATGTGCCAATATAATTTCTAACTTAATAATGCTTTTCCGAAGTTTTAATTTGGGAACTCCTTACTCCTGAACTCTAATAACTAAAAGAAACGCAATGAACTATCGTTATGAGTTATGACAATTGTGTGTGTTCAAGAATCTCAATTGCAATGCTGCCACTGTTTTGTGTTCGTGCAAAGTAATCTATTGGACTTCACAGTTTCCAAAATGATTATATTTATAATTATTATCGTTATTATTATTATAATTATTAATTTATTAATAATAATAATAATAGCAATGATGATGGGGAGGAGGAGGAGGAGGATGATGATGATAATAATAATATTAATAATAATAATAATAAAATAATAATAATAATAGTGTAACGGTTCTGGGGTACGCCTACCTGGTGTCGACCTGCTGTAGTGTCTGCCTGTCGTGTACGCCTGTCTACTGTGTTCTTTCTTCTGTGGTATCTACCTGCTGTATACGCCTATCTACTATCTACTGTAGATATCTACTTTCTACTGTATACTATCTACTGTTGCCTATCTACTATCTACTGTAGATATCTACTATCTACTGTAGTCTATCTACTATCTACTGTAGATATCTACTATCTACTGTATCCTATCTACTGTGTATTATCTACTATCCACTGTGTAATCTCTACTGTCTACTGTCTCCTATCTACTGTGTAGTCTCTACTGTCTACTGTCTCCTATCTACTGTGTATCATCTACTATCTACAGCAAATTAGTATAAAAGAGAGTCGTGTCATCGGAGAGTCGTCATCGGAGAGTCGTCGTAGGATCGTGGTCGTCGCCGTCGTCTGGAGATTGTCATCGGGGAGTCTTGTAGATTCGGCTTCGGCCTTGCAGTCTCGGCGCCTAGGAAGCACGAATAGTCGTCGTGGCTTGCGATAGTCGTCGTGGATATAGTCGTCGTAGTTTTGCGATAGTCGCCGTCAGCCATTGACGTAGCATAGTAGTCGCCGTCAGCCATTGACGTAGCGTTGCAATTACTCGTTAGTTATCGACGTAGGGCGTATTGAGGGAGTGAGAAACGGACTGTTTCCGAATCGGCGCTACAGAAGTATTGTTTTCCGTTGTACATTAAAAGAAGATTATCGAACAAGCGTGTCTTATTCCAAGCGTCATCCAGAAAGGAGCTATTTAAACCTTAAATGGTTAGTCTTCAGCAAACCACTGAAGCCTTACTCAGCGGACTGCAACACGAACTACCCCCATATCGGACGGGGCTGCAAGTCGTCATCCTGGTCACTGTCGAATAGGCCCCGTTCCGTTACATATATAATACGTCAAAGACATCCCCAATTTTTAAAGACTCAGTCGGCACCGGCGCTTCCATTTAACGCCAATTAAGCTGCGTGTTATAACACTTAGAAAGGTGACTCCTTAAATTCTAAGCACCTTTGCATCACCGCACGTCATCCAAAAGCCTATTCAACGACAGTTTTACACAAGGATGTTCAGAGTCTATGGGTTAAAGTGTAGTGCATAGCAGACGATCCACGCCAAACGCGCATATCGGATCTGAGATTCTGGGCGGGGATTGTATATATATATAGGCTTAGATTCCACGCCTGATGATCAGATATAAATACGGTTTACATTATTTTCAGATGAGATCGCATACGTAATTGGCCACTGAATTATGCTTTCGAAAGACTAAATGTCTATCGACAATTATGCCTGACATTTTATTTATGAAATCATGCGATTTACGGTCGGACAATTTAAGGATCAATCGACTGATGCGTTAGCACGACCTCGTTAATTCTGTTTTCTAAGCAGTACCGATTGTAAACCGGTTTATGAAACTGTGGTAGCCAATAAATTAACTTTTGTAGGAACACAACACATTACTGAATGATACTCGACACATAAGCCTAACAATAAAGATTCTTGAAAACACAAAATAGCCTTAAGGCAATGCTAAACTATACGTATGTAGCCGTTGCTGACAATGCATTGTTATCAGGTGAAGTTAGTTTTTCTTAGTTCAGTTATATATATATAAAATTATAGGAGCCAGATGAGAAGAATTTGTAAATGTCATGAATATAGAAGCGCATCATGAAGTTGGAACTATGCCGCCACAAATTTGTCTCTTGCAATTCCTGGAAACTGAAGAAGAGTGGCATTAACTCTGTCTGGAGCTATTCTTTTGACTTTATCGTCTGGCAGAAAGCCAACTGGGTGAGTTATCTGAAGCTGATCAACTTTGTCGACGAGAGTGCAATATTCCAGAAATGAGCTAAAGGTGCAAGGTTATAATTGACCGTTTCTGAAAATAGCCCAATCCACGTGTGCATTTTCTCCTGGTCTGTTCTTGGCCTTACAGAAAAAGTCATCGTCCCATATCGGCGAAACACTTTCTTATAACTTTCCCATCCAAACTCATGCGCAAGTTACGCATACATAAACAATGCGATTTCCGCTGTTTTCTTCCACTTTCAAAATCGGCTCCGTCCTTCAGTAACTGTGCAGTGATTTTAAAATGGTTAGGTTTAAAATAGCTGTGGATCCACGGTTTGAGATTGCAGAGAGAATGCACGACATACAAAGAGAATATGTTGCAAGTTACTTCATCTCCTTTTCCACTCAATTTCGACGCATCTCGTTGCATATTGTGGCAAATTTCATGAAATGCTCCCCAATCTCCGTCTTTCAGCAAATGATCATTATTAAGGAAAAAAGTGGATGAGTGGCATAATTCACATTTAATTGGGTAACAATTGGATATCCTGAGTGCATATTACCAATATTCGGTTGTTCGTCTGTGACAAACCACTCACGCTGGAACTCAGACACGTTGGTTCCACGAAGATCATGTACCAAACGGACAACTTTATCCCAAGATTTCATCACCGAAGTCAAAGCTTCAAAAACTAGATTCCTCACATTTACTACGGCATCCACGGTGATTGTTATGAATTCTCCAGCGATGTCGGCCCATAGTCCAGGTGATTGACGACTTCTTTCCCACTCTTCTTAAATTTAGCGGTATATTATTTTCTCCTCTAAGATATATGACAATGCACCCCCATTACGAACAAAATCAGTTAGGTCATTTAGCGATATATTATTTTCTCCTCCAAGGTATATGATAATTTTGGACGACATCAGCTTAGTTTTACTCACTTCTTCGATTGCATTAGTTATGATGTTGTCCGCTTTAAATGTTTCTCTCGTTAGCCAATTCTTAATATTGTTGTTCAATATTGAGATGTCACCTTCCGTACTGTTGTTGTCAAGAGAACAAATGCTGTTATTTTCAGCAACCGCAACAATCCGACCTGTCCCAAGCTCAGTAGCAGCAATGAAAACATCATCTTCGGTGTTTCCAGTTAGAATTGGTTCAGAATTCTATCCCAAGGCAATCAGTCTTCCAGGATCCTTTATTAGGTAAAACATTTATTCCATTCAGAAGTATGCTAGTCCACTCCACGAACTCTTTACTGCTGATCGATATTTTGAAATCAAGCGCCACGGATTTCTGTTTAATGGTACAAAGAATTCCTAAATGGACGGGCTGCAAAGTAGATTTATCATATGTACGGCATATGATGATGATGATGATGATGACGATGATGATGATGATGACGATGATGATGATGATGTTGACAATGATGATGATGCTGATGATGATTACGATGACGATTATTTTTATTATTATTATCATTATTATTATTATTACTATTATTATTATTATCTTGCTAGCTTTTTAATGATTTTGATAATGACTATGGCGGAATGATAACGAAATGACTACGACGGTAACGGTGTCAATGGTGATTAAGATGATACTTCGTCTGGCTGATATCGTGGCTTAGCTAATTGTCTGTAAGGTAATTCCTTATACCTATAGATTGGCTAGGTATTCAGATAAGTGACACGATATATATCAGAAAAGATTAACCAAGACGACATATCGTGGAAAGAACCTACGGGTTGATAGTGCAATATTAAACCAATCTATTCTGTGTAATACTGTAATCCTCATTTCTAGTGCAAAACGGGAGGGAAACTAAAATGGCGTTTTTCGATAGAATTAATAAATTTTTACGTCACTACCATGTATTATCATGCTGTATTAGTAGGCCTACATGTAGGTACATGGTGACAATCGTCGACTACCCAATTAGTTACCGTAATTAATACAAGTGAATTTAGCGCCATTAAAAGTCTGATTATTAAGATACAGATGAGTTCCATACACCAGGTCTAATCATCATTGGCACGAGAGAGTAGGCCTACACAATTTTAAGATGGCTTTTGTTACATAGCTAATTAGGTGTATGATGATTTTCTACTGCAGTTCTTGAAATGGATAAAGACAATTATCAGCTGAATCACTACTATTAAAGTGCTAACTAACATTGTATTGTTATAAGAGTTTTAAATTAGGCAATATAATTATGTCGATTGTATGTCTTTTGATGTGCTTATAGTCTGGGGTGTGGTAGGGTAGGGGTAGATAGCATATATGTTATATAATATAGGGGTGGGGTCACGGCTATTGCTATATAACGTTATTAAGGGTATTGGTGGGGCAAAAATCGAGATTTTTTGCGTTATATAATATGTGAACGGCCCCTTAGATTATCACGAAATAACATGTTGTTTGCTTACCGCAAAAAGCCCATGGAATGGTTGTGAACAGACAGCACAGCAAAATATATTTCGTCATCATGATTAATGAACCATGGACTCGCTACCAAATCAGAGAATTATTGGACACGTTGTCAACGCTTTCTACAAAAATTTATAATTGTAGGTATAAATGATTATCAACGAGGATAAATATTATATCAAAATGAAAGTATGTATGCAAGAAGTGAGCCGACTCAAAGCCTCATAATTATAGGTCCTAATTATAAATTACATTGAGATCTAAGAATGAGGCCATAAGTTTAACTTTATCTGGGAGGAAATTAATAGACAAAATCTTTTGCAATATATTACAGAGAATAGATTTCCATTGAAGTTAAGGTAATTAATTTGCTATATAAAGGCCTATATAGCCTACGTAGACATGAATTTCATCGCCGACGCAGCAATCGAGTTGATCAAATGCAGCCGCAAGTTGATCTTATAACCCGGTAGTAGGTCTACTCATTTGATATCAAAATATACATGTAGGCCTACATTTATCTCGTTATATCTGAATAATATTTGATTTCTTATCATGCTTTCATTGCCCTTCTTATTCCATTCCATCGTTAAGTTCTCTATACGAAGTCGCTCAGTTGCTTTCAATTTAAAAAAATGCGTAATATGTTAGCATCCTAAAGTTAGCAATTCTGTATGTCAAAATGTGATCATGATCAGCATAGTCAGCTATGGAACTTCTAGTACGTATAATTTAACTTAATCCTAAACCCTAGATAGGAGCATTACAACTATATCTAAATCATAATCGAGAATATTTGAAGATTCTGAAAAATTAACTGACTACTCAAATTCTACAAAGTTGGGAAAGTTTTCTTTCTATACGAAAAGAAAAAGAATTTAATAAGAAAAGAATTATAATAAGTCTGACTTAGATTTATGATAACGTGTTAACATAAAATAATTTAACTTGATTTAATTTTATGTAATTCCTGATTCAATAGGTGAAATATTTCCTCATAAGTTTGGTGCGAAAAAATATTACACTTAAGTCATCAACTCTGAGTGAAAGAGTTGAAGCATCGAGAAGGTTATTAAAACTTATAAAGGATTGGAGACAAGTGAGCAAAATTCCAAATGTAAATTTTCTTAATTTAGATAAGTGTCCCTGGTACCCAGCAAGTAATGACTATTAACGGATTTCATTATTCCTAATTTCCCTAATTTTACGGATAATAGGCCTATGGTCGACCGTGTCAAACGTATTGTCGATGTCCAGAAAGAAAATTCATAGAAAATTCGCTGTTATCGAATTTCATCACTTTGGCAAAAATCTTGACTATGTAAAGAAGTAAAATCGCTCAACTTCTAATAACTGAGTTGCATAGTTAAAAATGCATCTTTTGCCTGGTCTAAAGTAACGACCAATTACGTCTGGGGTTATTGGTGCCACATGCTACATGTGTATTGTCTCAAGAGTATATGTGCCAACGGAAACTTAACTTAAACCAGGACGTCAAATGCGTCGAGGAGGACGCACTACGAAATGTTACTTTATAAAATCAGATGTGCTATAGCTGGCGTAGACTGAATTGCATTGCAGTTCATTGAAGTAATTAGACCAACAAGAGCGCCAAGAATCCGCTGCTAAAATTGGGCTCAAGAAACATCCCACCCATGAACTTCACTAGGTCACTGTGGAAGATTAATACGTACAAAGATGATAAAAATTATACATAGGAGCCTTTGAAAAGCTGGTTCTTAAGTATCATTTCATAAAGTAACAGAAATCAAACTTAAACGCAGACCTGGCGTGTTGTAAAGAAATTGCCATATATACATATAGACCCTAAAGCCTTGAAAATCGAACACCAGTTAACCGCGAATGAAATTTTTCAAATTAATGGTGGGCCTCCCTTTAGCAGCATGTACGCAACCTCTATGTAGACAAAACTTATATACACGTAGCTAGAATTGTATTGCAGTTGAGCGATTGGACAGCATATTTTTTCATTTTGTAAAGGCATGAGGATCTGTGAATCACTTAAAAATATCATTAATGATATATAAGAAGCCAAATTTTAGCTTCTTATATATTTCTTAATTTTTAAGAGAGCAATTCTTATTTGAGAATTCTACAGTATGCCAATTTTTGGCCTGCTATTTCAAAGACCTTTGCTGCCACTTTTCGATTTATTCATTTTAAACTGTCAAATGTTTCATTTTTAAAGAGGAGACTTAAGACTATTTTTGAGATTTCTTGTACATGTCACTTAAATTTCTTCAGTTGATGTCGTCTCATGATTGTGGACATGCGTCATTTATTTTTCACATTTCTCATTCGGTCAAATTTCGTCATCTCTACCATAAAACAACTCAAAGTCAAAACGTATTTGATGATTTATTACTTACAATACAGCTGCCAAGAATCAGTATCAGGAAACGTGACTATCGATTATAAATTGCGATTTTAACAGTCGTGTAGTGATCAAAGCTTTACCAAACTGCGAAGACGGCTACTTATGGCTGCAATGGTCGCAACTTGCATTCTGCTGCCAGCTAATCCAAGTTAACGTGGCTAGTGTCTCGTGTGAGAATCATTTTTTTACACGAGAACAGTGAATCAAATGACATAAATTATAGTTAACAAACTTGGAAGTTGGAAACCCATCTTCAATTTTCAGGTTTCAGGTACTTTAATGAGCCAAAAATAAAACTAATCTAGTCAATGTCTATCCTTAAAACAAACGGAAAAACATCTATGCTTATCACAAGTAGGCCTACTGCACTGGCGAAATCACTTCCAAGCCGCACATATCACAAGGTTTTTATGCTGGAAATGTCTCTGGTAAGGTGCTTTATAAATCCGTGAACAATACAAAACAATGATGATCAAGCTCATAATTATATGGCTTACTTCGTCGTCAATCTGATTCGGGTGGTTTGTTCAGACTTTGGGTATATGATACAACTTCTGTAAAAATAAGCAGATTTATCCCTAGCCAAAAATGGGGATATATATAGGCTTATGACACTACAAAGCTTAATGTTTCATTCTCTTGGTTTCGCCGGATTGCATAAGATTTTAAAGTAGAATCATATAGTGGGAGTATAACGATGGTTTTGTGCATGCAATTTGCTAGTAACAATCGATTATTTTTTAGAGTGCTTGTTGCAAGATTTTATGTCCCAAAACTATGCTATATGTAAAAAAACGTGGAATGTCATGAATAAAGCTTACTACGGACATAAAACAGTCAAGATCGTCGCGGTATAAACGACTGCGACGCGATACTCATTTCATTGACATATTTTACGAATGCCAATCACAGTGACAATGTCCCTTTGACAGGTTTATGATATCCAAAATGCTGCAACTCTGCAATCATTTTATAATAAGATGATAATTTATTTGCTGAATTGCCTACTCAACTGACTTGAGTAGGCATATTATAGTCCACCCCTCGCAGATTGATCATTTAATTTAGATTTATTAGGATTAGTTAGGATTAGTTAAGATTGATCAACATTAGTTAGATGTACGATAGTTACTTGAATATTTTCCTAATTTTTGGCTACTTTGTACTAGTGTTTTGTTCGCTGTATGTTTAAGTAGGCGAAATATGTCAATGCTCACAACGATTTAAATAGCTATATAATAGTGGGTGGTCCCGTTAGCGGTAGGTAATCCCTTTGAGCCTCCCTTTGCAACCTAACTGAGCAACTAAATACTGTGTGTAGGCTTACACTTTGATGGTCTTGGATAAAATAATTCGTTCGTTCGTTAAACTTTGCTGCTTTGGCATATTTACGGGTTTTACGGTTTCAACTGCCCGAAATAAACGCATTACTTTTCTTAAAAACTAGAAATGTAGAAATACGACCACGTCCAATGGAAAGCACCACCTTCCAACAATTGGCCCCCGAAATGTTTCATGATGTCAGTTATAGTCGTTTCTTGTAGTTCATAAACAACCAGAAAAAGAGACGCCCGTACGTGGAGAGGGCAAGGCAATAGTCCAGCCGCTCTAGTGTTTCCCAAGCTGTGTTCCGCGGAACCCTATGATTCCGTGAGGTGAAGACAAGGGTTCTCTGAATACTTTCAATGTCAACAATTTTTCGTTTATAAATTTTCTAGAATTTTATAAAATCTATAGAGTAGATATAGTTTAGCTTGCAAATTGAATTTATAATGTCATTGTCATCGATATTTGTGTTGCTATTAGTCTAATCTAAGCCTAAGCCATTAATCGTCTGCATTTTCAAGCTTTCTTACCTGCAACAGAGTATGCTTAGTTGTGGACGGGGGTTCCGAGCAAAAACATTTTAGATGAAAAGGGTTCCACGGCAAATAAAAATTGGATACGCTGCAATAGTCGATGGTCGTTTTGATGCGTCCCAACTTTATGCCTTCAATACTACAATGAAAACAGAGTCGCCAAAAAACTCCTTAACTTTATAGGCATATCAGAAACGGTCCACTAAACGATTTTGGGCCGATCTTTAAAGAAGCTACATTTAGTTTGTTTGAGCTTGATGAAAGATCTCTCAGCTTTCGCAGCAGTCACAGTAATCGTACAGGAACTCCTGATGGCCATCACAATCTTGGTGTGCAAAAGATTCAAACTTCAATTGGTAAAGTTAATTCAACAGATCTGACTAAGAGATGTAGGTATTCAGTGTATTCACGTTGTAAGTTAGCTCATTAAGTAGACTGTAGCTATAATTTATTTTAATTCGTCAGTATCCTATAGCAAAATAAATCTGGGACCTACATGTAAAGTAATAAGCGAAGAAATGAGTTTTGAGAAGAAATTTCACAGAGCCATCTGATTCAGCCGCTCGAATGGCAGGAGGAAGGCCGTAACGACATCTAGGGCTAGTCGTGGACAAGGCGCAGCTGTCGCGCGGATTCTAATTCATTATTGGGGGCCATATATACCAAAGAGCGCTTTCCTCGAGCGATTGGAGTACGTGGCAAACTAAATGCTGAAACAGAATTACAATCTGAACGAGAGCTTAGTATATACATAAATAGTCGGGATGAAAGTAAAATGGATGACATTTCATCTCATCGATCGATGCTACGTCGCCAGGTCGACCAGTCAACGATAATTGGCAATGGCAGGTTCTCAGCTGAATAGACGCACAAAATTAATAGGCTCATGGGAAGTAACGAAATGGATTACACACTGGCGCAGAGTCGAACGCGATTCTGGATAAGTTTATTCGTGCCCACATTATAAAAATATTTATTTTATTTCCAATTTCAATGTCTCAGCATTTCTCATAACTCTACAACATAAAACATTGAAGTATTCTAAATCCATTTTGAGTTTTGACCCGGTTACTTCTTGTGAGCTCACCTCTCCAAAATTCTAATTCGCCCTGTGTCATTTTTAATTTGATCTCAACGCTCTATTTGCCAGGTTTCTGCATCGAGCTGGTGAGGCAACGACCGTGGCCAGGTTGTACCCACCAGCTGGCAATGTTCAACTGATCTACTCGGATCAATTATAAATGACATGCAGCAGTCCCTGAAGACCTAGTCCTTAAAAGCGAGTCACTCAATAACAGTCTGCGCTTAAGACGTCACCTATACACCCTGCCAAATAAAGACGATAAAAACTTCATACATGCGGGGGGTGAACACACTGGGACACAGAGCTGAGGAACCGAGTTCGAGAACTGTATCTCCTAAGGTTAACTTGTTCCCTTTATTATTATTTCTATTATTATTATTATTATTATTCCACGATCGATGTGATGTGTAAAAACGTAGGCCTATGCTAGCCACGCAGGAAACTATAGACTAAATTGAGGACAAGTTTTGCAAAGACTTATAAGCTGGCTATAGGTCCCATGCAGTATACTAATACTTATCTTAATCCTTATACTTCAGACGTTGTAATTTGCTGAATTTTGACAGTTTTAAGCTTAAATTAATCAACGAATAAACATAGGCCTATATTGATCATTATGGTAAATCATCTAGATTACTGATGGGGCATCAAGCCATCAACCTATGTCCTGTCTTTCTGGTTCGACTCTATTGCGAGGCCAATGTTGTCAGCAATGTGGAGATTGTTCAGAGCACTCCGTTTAATTGGATTCATTCCCAATGTTGTTGAGGCTGGGTGACATTAGTGCATCTAATAGGCCTACTTGGCTAAATAGGTAGACCTACATGTATGGGCGGTTTTCTGTTAGAGTTCAAAATAGAAGGTGATAACGTCCTGGCCTAGACTTTTGGACGATCCTCGTTTGTAATGATGATCACACCTGACGTGTATAGGGCATAACAGAATACACAGTGACATATTTAATCATCAATATTTAAGACCACAATCTCAATCTCCTACGAAAGTTTTCTCTCATATAGCTATCAAAATAGGTAAACGCACGTCGTTAATTAAGAGGCACAAGCATCAATCGGTAGATCAATCCACATAACGGCGAAGTAATATCTCATTAGCATTATTACTTGACGCGTATCTATAGGACCGACGATAGATAGGACCTAAATGGGCGAATGAAACCCGCCAGTAGATAACAGAATTGTACTTCTTGCACGATTATATTCACGACTGGCCCGAAAATTTTAGACTTTTTCCAGCTTATGCTATTTTGCCTGTTTGCCTGCTAATTGGAAATTTCATGTACCACGGACCTTGATTGTTTAATCGAAGTTCACAATACGTTGGGAACCAAAACTAGCTCCATTAGCTGCCACCTGGCGAATTGATTTGATGTTCTGACTTATTATTTAGAAACTCACTTATAACAATTTCCTGTTTACAATTTTAACAATTCCTTGTGCATAGCTTTAAACGCTCTTAAATTCAATTCTTTGTGCTTTGTTTTGATTCTGGTTTATATTAAAATTAATTCACTTGAAATAATTATTTTGGTAGGTATTATCATGATGTTTGAGTTCGTTTTCTATAAGTATGTGTAAAAAATAGTTTCTGTTTGCTTAAATACCCAATCGCAGTTGTAGTATACACTCTGTATACATGTACATCATACTCTATTAAATAGGTACATGTGGGCCTAGAGTTGTACCGCGAACCTATCGATAAATACCTGATAGTGCACTATTAAACCAATCCATTCTGTGTGATACTGTGATGCTCCTTTCTAGTGCAAAACAAGAGGGGAACTAATATGGTGCTTTTAAATAGGATGTACGTCACTACCATGCATTATCATGCTGTCTATTAGTAGGCCTACGTGTACATACATGGTGACAATCATAGACTGCCCAATTAGTTACCGTAATTAATACCAGTGAATTTAGCGCCATTAAAAGTCTGATTATTAAGATACAGAGGAGCTCCAAATATCCGGTCTAATCATCGTTGGCACAACAGTACACAATTTTAAGATAGCTTTTGCTGCATTATTAATTGGGCGTATGATGATTTTTTACTGCAGTTCTTGAAATGGATAAAGGCAATTATCAACTGAATCACTACCATTAAAGTGCTAATTAACATTGTATTGTTATAAAAGTTTCAAATTGTATATCTTTTAACGTGCTTATTGACTGGGGTGGGGTAGGCGAGTAGGTATATTATATAGGGTTGGGGTCACAGCTGCTATTATATAACGTTATTAGGGGTAGGGGTGGGCCGAGAATTGGGATTTTATGCGCTATGTAATACGTGAATGGACCCTAAGTAGTTACGCAGTGATTTCATCTATGCCTAGTATGCCTAGTACTTATCAAGTCACTTAGCTCTTCCAGGAGAAATACTGTCATCTGTTCTTAAGCGTTGTTTATGGATAAGTCTGTTGGAACGATGGAGTCATTGCGTTTGGTAAAATTTAGTATACCTAGTTACAACTATGTATAAAATGCACGTTCCATCGTTTCTGTATGCCGGCAGCATCTGCTAGTTTTTTTTACTCTTTGCGTCTCTGATTTATTAATGTAAAATTTAAGTTGAATTGTCCGCTAAGTCGCATGTCTAAATGATTCTTGGATTCTGTTTAGCTTAAAAGATTGACGGGTTTCTTTGTTTGTTATGGCATCCAGTTGATATTGTCTCATTGGTCCATTACGATATTTCAAAATGAAGTTGTGTCAGAAATAAGAGATGCTAAAATATGTTTTGCTGTTTCAAAACAAGACTTTGCATTGCAAATCAATTAAGTGGTATAAGCGCAATATTTCTGAAGAACCTATGAAAATTGCCAGCCTTAAAAACTTTGCACCAAATGCTACTTGGTCATGTGTTTGCTTCTGGAATTAGCAACAACAAAATTAAGGTTGTTAGGTGAAATAACATTCCATTGTTCACCTCTTAAGCTCAAAGACAAATAATTTGGCTATATAAATGCTTCTTATCCAGAATTTAAACGCAGTTGGTAAAGGACTGATTTATTCTATATCGTCTGGACACGTTGAGACATCTATCTGCATGCTATACTTGAATATGGCGACTTTATTGTTGATGAGTCTGTGCATCGCTGCAGATTTCATCCTCAATGAGACAGAGGCAGCAGACGTCAGCCGTTTCCCATCAGCACCACCACCAGCAGCAGCAGCAGGAGCAGCAGCTATCTCGTCCACTGCTAAATATCGTAAGTAGGTTGTCATTAAGACCTCATTCATCCATACAATGTTCACCACATCCTCATCTTAATCCTAATCGTAATCGTAATCTCAAAACTTCTAAAGCGTCACTCGAAAGCAAAAAGCTTATCATTATCGCCGTCCGCAGACTTGGTTTATTCCTCGCTCACTGGTCATTAGACCAAATGATGCTAGAGTCATTTTGATATAGCAGTTATTCAGCAAACGAAGGACGCTCAGAAAGCTGCAAGAGTCGCTAAGAGAATCACCACTGCGAGGGAGAGACCAAAAGATGCATTATCATCCGCAGCTGATGGCAGACAATTGTTTGAGTGAATACGCAGCGTATCGGACATTTTTCTCCGTTTTATTCTGTAGTGAGCAACATTCTTCGCAGCGGATAATTGGTCATAAATGGTCAATGCTGTAGTACTGTCATGAGAACGCGGCATTACTAAATGGAGTTGACAATCAGTTTCATAATCTGAAACCCTTCGAGTAGATGACTCCATCACGTCATGTGTGACCTCTATAAAGACATCGGAAACACCGTCTAAAACACTGATAATGATAACACAATAGTAATAATGCCTTGGTTAAATTTCAAACTGATAAACCGCAGTATGATTACAAGTAGGCCTACAGTGTGAACGGGTGATAAGTTACTACAGAAGTTGACATCTCTGATCAGCAGTTATGCAAGGCGCCAATCAGGCGATCACATTGTGGACCTAAGTCCCATATGACCAATGTCGCCACCGAGCGATAGAAACCCTATAGCGTAGTCAGTTTTAGGAGATTACGGAAAGCAAACTAGCTCTCAAGGCTCTGTGCGCCAGTGTGTTAGGCCTATCCTCTACTTTACACCCACACCGGCTAAAGAGATAAATGACTTCCAGAACGCATTCAAGACCACATTCGAAGCCAAATAGGTGAAAATTACTTAACAAAATAATCATGTAACCAATAATTTTTCTGTTCTGTCCGATAATTTTTAATCATAAATCGAACGAAAGTGACATGTTATAGATAGTGCGGCCTCTTGGTCAAATCACGCGCACAAAAATATCGAATATCCACCGACTGAGACGAGCTTCACAGTACAAAAGGAAGTGAGGCATTCCAGCCTAGAGATATTCGGATCGGTGCTCTCTGGTTCTCACGCACTTATGCAGATATCGCGCCTTCACCTTCATATCTTGTTCATCTGGACTTATCCAGAATCTGATCTTCCGCATGGAACAATCTTCCATGCTGCACAATTTCACTCAGCTATGCTTGACAAGTACATTGTAACTTCATGCCTGACAAGATAAAGTAGGCCTACACGCAGCTAGAGTTACAGAGAGGCGTCTCATTAATTGTCTACATGCACGTATATGTAACTGTCTCACATAATAATATAACAGTATAATGTACTGTAGTTTAGTTTCAACTAACCTTAATTTATACGCCTTGGAAGATCTGCAATGCGTTTGCCTGGTACCGTATCTGTTTTAGATCGATCAGAAAATCGAAAGCCACAAATACTGCAAGATCCATGGACAAAATCAATTTCTAAAACAGCCGTTCACTCAGAAAAGGTTCTGAAACACGTCGTTGTCCATGTCCCTAATTTTCACGATTAGCGTCATCGTTGGCAAAGTCATTACTATCACAGCCTAATCACCAGTATCGAATTGTTGGAAGGTCGTGACGATAGCTGCTGCAATATTCGTAGGCCTGTTCATTATGAAATTCATTCAAACGACATATTTCATAATCTTATCTATAGGCCTAGGTCTGAAGTGGTTTTTGAAATATTATTTTTAAGAATTATCCGCTAATGGTCGCCTGCTTTCCTCTTTCAGTCGTATTTTCGAGCAGAATATCATTAGTTTACGTTACATTAAAACATCTCAGCTGTAATGGAACGCCTTTAAATAATGGCATCTCGGCCAACGTTTTTTTTAGTGAGATAAGAAATGATTATTCAGATTTTACAACTGCCTTAAGACCTCACAAAATATATTATGAACATGATCTATTTGTTTCAAACAGGAACCACTGGAATTTGATTTGGAAATAGTAGAAAACGACACAAAGTTTGTAGAGTGGCGAAATGACATTCTAAAAGGCATCAGTGATTTGCCTAAAAATGTAAATACCGGGCGATTGATAGTTTTTGGGGAAAATGCCGAACCAATTCTCACTGGAAACACCGATGAAGATGTTTTCATTGCTGCCGCAGAACTTGGTAAAGGTCGCATTGTCGCCATTTATCAAGATTGCTCGAACAATAATTTTTCTCAATATGACGAGACAAAAGAAAATACCACGTCAATATTAAACAGCAATATAAAGAAATGGTTAACGAGGGGAACATTTAATAAAGACAGTTTTATCGTGAACGCTAACGACATAGTTAACACAAGTCAACTGATGTCATCGAAGATTGTTATTTATGATGGAAAACAGTTTAACATACCGTTGACTGATCTGGCTGATTTTATTCGCAGTGGAGGTGCATTGCTTCACTGCTTTGCACCATGGAGATGGCGGCTACTAATGAAGGCGAATAAGGGCAAAACTCATTCCGACGCTCCTTATATGGCTCTGCTGCATGAGGCTGGCCTAGTTTATACAGCTGATGACATAAGTGCACCAGAAACTGGATTCTTGGTCAGTGGCAACGGAGCCAAACATGCCCATATGATAAGAACAACGATCGATGCTGCAAAGAACGTCAGTCTGATAAGAGAAAAGAGGAAGAAATTGACGATATTCAAGATTTTAATAAAATGTGGATTGCTTCAGTTAGACCCAAATATCAATAATTTACTGACAATTTGTACAAGCGAATTAGAAGAACTCGCAATGCCAAGTCCTCAAAAGCCGGCTGCGAGCAAGATCGAACAGGGATTGTTGAACTTATGGCTTTCATATTTCAATCTTCTTGAACCGATCGAGATAAAGGCGCCTGGTGTCAATATATTTCCTGGGGATTTTACAAACAAACCACAACTCAACAGTCATACGGTAGAATTCCATTCCAGCACATGGAATTACCATTCGACCGGATGCTATTTGCCAGCTGGTCAGATACTCATCGTCGAAGTGATTTCTGGAAACTCTGATAGAAATTGGGAACTTTTGATCGGATGCCACACAGATGTTCTGATCTATAGCAACTGGAGAAGATGGCCAAACATCCGCAATAGATTTAAACTCACTTTAGCACGTTTTGAGATTTCGTCTCCCTTTGGAGGTCTGGTTTATTTAATAAGCCCTGACAAACAAAACGCTTCTATAAAGGTGAAGCTGGCAAATATCGTGCGTTCTCCACAATTCAATCTTACATCAGGCGACGAAGGAAAAGAAACATGGGAGAACAGTCGTCGCTTCCCGGGACTTTGGGCGGATATCGCCGGAGAATTAATAACAATCACCATGCCGTCGTCAAGCGTGAGGGATCTAGAATTCGATGCGCTCGTCTCCGTCATGAAAACTTGGGATTCCGTTGTCCAATTGAGTCGCGACTTACGTGGATCCAACGAGTCTGTGCTAAAACGTGAGTGGATTGTGACGGACGAACAGCCACTAGTGGGTTATATGCATTCTGGGTATCCGATCGTCACTCACATGGATATGGCAGACCCAAAACTTAAGGCATTCTTGCTAAACGGTTCGTCTCTGCTGAGAGATGGAAACTGGGGAGCTTATCATGAAATTGGACACAATACACAACGAGGGGTATGGACCTTCTCTAATGCAATAGAAGTTACAGCGAATATATTCACACTGTACGTTATGGATATCATAAATCATATTCCGCCATGGAAAAATAGTTTTTTAAACTACGGAAAGCCGATACAGGAGGAAAGAGGCGATCTTCAGAGTGTGTCCTTGCTCATGTATGCTCAACTTGCACGTGATTTTGGCTGGGAAAGTTATAAGAAGGTGTTCCGTGTATATGAGGCAATGGAAAACACTCAAAAGCCTCAGGAAAACCAGGCCAAGATTGACACGTGGTTTGTCATTTTTTCCGAAACCGTGAAATATAATCTTTCACCGTTAGCCAATTTTTGGAATATATCACTTTCCTTGGAAACTGTTGCTCGTCTTCAGACAGCTTTTCCAGTAGGATTTCTACCAGACGATGAAGTCACACGATCAGCTCCAGCAAGAGTTAATGTCACCCTTCATCAGTTTCCAAACACAGTCAGAAAAATGCAATCATAAGCAAATTAGCTATGGAAATATGCGACGCCATAAGGATACTTCCTAAAACTCGTTATCGCTGAGAAATCTCGCAATATTAATGCAGTTTTATTGGTATGATTTATGAGAAGCAACTTCACTTGTTTCGAAACAATGGAACTTCTAGTGAATTATCTTGAAATCAGCATCATAATAATTCATTCATTCCACCGATCCTAATTTCTTAGCATAAAAATCATGATAGCAATTAATTGTATTGGCGTTGGAATAGACTGACCCGAAACGACACAGTCGACCTTCTCTTTTTCGGGTTTGTCTATTCTATAAAAAAAATTCTTTCTATTTCTAGATTCTAATGAGATGACCTATGAAAATAATAAGCTTACGCTGTGTCCCGATAAATGGAATCCACAGGGAAGTACGAAATCAGGGTCGATGATAGGAGGCAGTGGGGTTGCTCCTACGGGACCCGGTTCTCTAACAAAGGCAGAGGCATCGTCATGAGGGAGCAGGGAAGCGGCCGATCCCCTAGATCATTTACAAAAAAGTGGGGCTTTATTTAAAAAATAAAATAAAATAATATTTTTTATTCTTGAAAAGGCCGCAAAAATATCAATCATCAATCTTACAAAGACGAAGCTACAAATCAAAGCACAGTTTGTTAGAATAAAAGACTAAGTATACATAGGTTAGTTGGTGCCATCTATTGCCTATCATTGTAGTGAAATTCAGTTTTTCCAATTTAGTCCTAAATCTAGCCAACATTACACTCTCAATGATAGAACACCGGGGAGATAACGTAATGTTTATTGATTACATCTGGGTGTTTTAGTGTTTATGGCTTATAAAACAGAAATAAATACATACACGTATAACCATAATGAATATAATTAATTAAGATTATTTGATTTTGGTAAGAGCAAACTGCAAAGTTGGGGGTATGGAACCGTTTTTTATTTACTCGCTCCCTCTGGTATTAAAACCTGACTGCGCCACTGGTTAAAGGTCGGCTGGCGGGGATCCGAAGATGTCTAAAACTTAGCAACAACTGCATAAAGAAACCTGTGAGTGTTGGCCAAATTGAAGTCTGTATAATTTATGACGGGGATGCATGATGCTCAGAGATGCTCAGAGCGACAGACGATGCACATGTAGGTGTGGTGTCTCTCTAGGTCATGTTATGTGTGTAGGTGTTTGACCCACATTAGGAACGAACACAGTTGTACACGTTGACAAGTTGAACGTTCATTCAGACGCACACCAATATGAGGTCATGGATGATTCTCCCTTTCAGGGGTAGCCTACAACTACTGCCTTTAACTGATACTCATATGCAACGCTAACGAGTGCTTGAAATAATGTCATACTCACTCACTCTCTCTCACTCTCTCTCCCTCTCTTTCTTTCTTTCTTACTTCCTTCTCTCTCTCTTTCTTTCTTAATTCCTTCTCTGTCTGTCTGTCTGTCTGTCTGTCTCTCTTTTTAACAAAAAAGATTTAATTGATGCGCCACTTAATTAACTCATTACCAATGCTCATAATTATGCTCAGTCATTGGATTTATGATGGCGGGAACAATTATAACGGACGTTAGTTATCAGATTGACTTTTGCACTAGCTGTTTTTGCTTAGGCTAGTTAACCAATGCGGACAACTTTCAATTTCTCACTGAATTCAATTGTTAAATAATTTAATGATTCTGCCAGAGCCTTTCATCTTGAGGAATGCACAAGATTGTAATAATGAAACTTATCCTTTCTCCATTTATCTTCCTTCTACAATCATAGCTACAAAAGTATTTTTATAGTTTTATAAGCTATATTTCACATGCTTGCGTGTTTGCGTGTAAGAAGGCCTATATTCATGCGCGTAGGCGTAGGCATATATAGACTCAAACTACCCGTATAGAATTTTCAAAACCAGCAAAAGTATTTCTCCAGTCCTGTTGTCTTAATGCATGGGTTCCGTGACAAGATATCCTTGAGACAAAATATCACGAGACAAAATATTGTAATATTGTATACATGTAATGTCACTCATAATAATCAGTCACATAAGATGATCAATGAATCAATGAAACTGGATATAGCGCCTCTCCAAGAAATCTACTCAGAGTCGCTCTTGGCGGTAGCCTACACGATGTCAACTGTCACTTCAATGAGTGTTAGAACAGTTAGCAAAACAGTGCGCAGCGAGCTAAAAAAAAAGCTTATGCATAGATGTTAAGAATGTCTGGGCCAAACTGCGCCGAAAGGGTAGAGCAACCACTGATGAGATCGATTCTCAGACACAATTCATCGAGACGCAAGGAGGATGTAGAATAGGCTCCAACCGATTCTGAACGGATAGAACCGGGCAGAACAAGGAAAAAACTGGTCTCAACCGGCCACAACCAGTTGTAACAGGGTTTAACCGATCTTAGCCGGTTCAAACCGGCGCTTGAAAGGCTATTGGAAGCAAGAAATGCATATTCATTAGATGGGTGGTCTGGCTTGCCGATCCTGGAGTTACGAGTTGCTCGGTCTTTAAACAAAATCATCGTTACTACGGAGGGCCTAGTTGCTGTGGGCCCTGTGTTAAAGTGGATTGGCGTTTTACGAAGCCAATTTTAGCCTGAGCTAAAAAAAATAGCTCGGAACAAAATATAATGCCGTTTACTGTAGCTCTAGAGTACTGGATAACGCTACAACTAGGGCGCGGAGCTGAGGAACCGGGTTCGAAACCTGGACCCGCGGTGCTGGTTAAATTAAGTTTACATGTATAGTGTTATGGGCGCCCTACGTGACTACCAGCATCATTCATTGATACTATCTGTATTCATACTGCATTGTTATCAGTTTGAACAAGAAACGAAATAATTATTATTAATATTATTATAAATTGATTATACGCCATCTGGACGTAATCGTCGTCTATCTCACTACAGCGTCGACAGGTGGGGCTGTGTTAGCATTGATTACATAAGTGTAAAAAGAAATTGAGTCAATTTAATATATTTATCTTGACTAATAATTGTATTAATTTGCGGTGCTTTCGTATTTTGTAGTAACTCTTCCGTATATAACGAATCTTAAGGCTATTCACCGGAGTTAGATTAGCCTCGTTAAGCTGCCTTTCCTGATCTCTCAAATGACCATTATGGGGCTTTGCAAGAATAAAACGTTATCGCTTCTTGACCCATTGGTTAAGATCAAAGCATTTACTTGTCAGCCGAATACCTGATACGTACGTTAACCACGGTTGCGTGACGCCGATGTTACTGGCCCTCGGCGTGCAAGTTCCTAAGATCCCACTCTGTCCCATCAGGGCTGCCCATATGGGCTCCACCAAGTTGTCCATATGTGGCCCACATAGGGGCACATGGGCATGCTGGCTGGGACAGAAGGGAATCTTAGGAACCAGCACGCCCGGAACGTAGTAGTCCCTGAAAGCAGAAAGTAACTGGACATCATAATTTGCGTGTTTTTAGGAAAACAAATAAATGAGAATATAAATATGGGGTGTTTTGCCCCTCGGTTGGGGCCATGGGAGAAACGTTTTACCCCACGCTGAAAGTTGTGAGAAGTAAAGCATACAGCCATTCGAAATTGCTCAAAACGTAAGAACGTGCAATTAAACAGCTGCATAACAAGAACTTACTAGCCTACCCTAACATTAAAAAAAAAATAAGTAGGCCTATGTCCGTGTCACGCGGGCGGTGCATCAGGAAACCAGTTTATTTACAGGCACAAGAGATCAGATTTAATGCCAAGACAGTCAAAGCCCAAACAGGTCAAGCTAAGAAATCAGTCAAGACATTTATAGCACAAAAGCGTATCGTCAGGTCCACACGACTCATTGTACCATTTCTTTCATGTAGGCCAATTCTTGCCACAGCTCGAATGGCGGGAATATTATGCGGTCACTTTGTATAAAAAGCATATCCGAAATAATGAAAGAGCTTAGCAGTATAGTAGGCTGCAGCCTAATACTTTATGAACCACACCTAAATCAGCAAATTGTTCCAATTAAGCACACACCGCTTAATCCATGTGCCTTTGAGGCAAGACGTCCTCTGGACGCTTTACCCGATCAATTTGGCGGATAACGTCAATTCGTCCAGTACGTATACGTACATAGACCTATATAACGAATAATATATTAAGTCGTGGACAAGGACGTTTTAACCGCCGGGTGAGCGTAGGCCTAACTTAATAGTAATTAGGCCTATTATATAAATAATAGGCTACCATAGCCTAATTCTTACAGGAATTACAGGTGATGGACTCGCATGTTCAATAGCAGCCATGATCACTTGTCCTCCTTCCCAGCTGTCTGTGTCCTCCTTGGACTCTCACTGTATCTGGCAACAATAAGCAAGATTGAAGAATGTGTTTACAAATGAAAATGATACTCTACCAACCATGACTATTCTTATTGAAGCATGACCATGCTCATTGAAATTTAGTTTGCCAAAGCCTTCAAGGAAACTGGCGAATGGCGAATCGTCTGTGCTAAGTGCAATGTAGGCCTATGCAAATGTCATCCTAGAATATAAGCAGTATCATGTGATCTTCAGCTTTGATCTACAAATTGATCATGATTGTACAGAATGTTTTTGAATGCAGCTGTCGAATATTACATGCTAGACCTGTGTTGTACGTGTTTCTGTTTAAACTATGTGAGATACCTGAACTGCCAAGATTCTCATGAAGACGTGAGTTGATCGGACCCAGTAGGCCTAGTCAAATAATGGTGCGATGTTTGAGTTGTTGATTGCTATCGCCTTACAGGTATATCTATATATATATATTAATTAGCAACTCTCCAGTAGGCCTATTGTCATTACAGTGGATAACTTTGATGCGAAACGTTAACGCATAGAAGTAAGCTTACCAAAATATTGTCGCCACAGTCTGTAAATTAAGAGCTAGCTTGGTCATCAGATAGTACAGCAGTAACAGCACAGCACACGTACTATCCTGAAAACAGACAGAGAATGGCAACATGCTGCTGCCAATTTTCGCCATGCAGTCAACCAGTTGGATTAACTGCACGCCCAGAGACCACCACGAGGAGGTATTGGCAAAGGTCTCCGTAGGCCATTCATTGCAGCTCTCAGGCAGTAGAAAGTCATCACAAGTTTGTCATCACCCAGAAATAGGCCAATTTCAGAAATTTTCTATTTGAGTTATTTGCTTTTACTTGGATTGAAATGCATTGGCGCTGGGGCAAACCGCGGAGACACGCATATCAGAGACATGATTGCGCATAGAAATACTATAGCCAGAGAAGGTTCGGAAACGACATAGGCCTACTACCCAAGCATAGGCCTATAAGTCAATGAGTAATCGAAAACAAAATCCGTGAGAGTAAAACTGAATGAGAGAAAACGGAGAGCGAGAGAACAGACACTGCAGCGATAGGGAAAGAGTGAAAAAGAGACACTTAGTTTGAAGATTGAGAGAAAACAAAAGACAGGGTTAGCGATTGGGTGTAAGAGATAGAGAAATAGATGATAGGCCTAGGCCTAAATGGAGATTGATTGACATGGTAGATACAGAAAGAAAGACTGCATGGACAGATAGATAGACAAATAGATACATAGCTAGACAGACAGATAGATAGATAGATTAATAGAAAGAGTCATAGATGATAAATTAAGATAGATAAATATTAGACAGATCTATAGAGATAGATAGATAAGGCAGAGAAAGAGAGAAATTACAGATAGAGAAATAGATGAATTGATAACTAGATATATTGATGCACATACAGATAACTGAATTGATCAATAAGTAGGTCTACATACACAGGTAGATATCTAGATAGATAAGACTGAGAAAGAAATATTAGATAAATTGATAGATGCATGAATAAACAGATCTATACATCAATTGACAAATAAGGAGGCACATAGGATGACAGATAGACAAGTGTATCGAGAAAATTATTATTACTTTTAGATACGTACCTGTGTTCTCCTTTGATTAAGTTCTGATAATTGATTGCCTCCACAACGACCACAAGTAAACAATTCAACACGAATAAGTTCCAACAAAATGCACAGACGAAAAGAAAATGGCGTACAGTACAAAAATTACGCTGCTACAAATAACTCTAATCATAATCGTTAACTTCTCAAAACTTTTAAAGCGCCACTCGAAAGCCAAATTCAAGACACCAATTTATTGAATGATTATGTTGCGTTCAGTCTGATATGAGAAGATTAAGGTGTTCGAAGATTGTTTTGCATTCACCTCAGACCTGAGGTCAACACAGATCTACCTTCCAACTGCTTGCTTAAGAAAATGTGATGGGCCAAATGCGTCACATTTTCTCTGTAGGGCCCTGGCTTTGCATAATATTAGGTAGCTTACATTTGGGTAGTCCACTCATTACAAGTCTCTCAGGCAGTTCATTATTTCCCATTTTTACGTAGTACTCGTTAAACTGACGTAGTTGTTTGTGATTGAACGTTATTAGACGCTACAATCAGAGGGGTATAAGAAACTGACCAAAGTAAGTGAAGAATAAGACAAAAAAGAAAATGCGAAAGGAGATCTCGAGTAAAAACTCAGAGTAGGACAGTGAAACGGAAGTGAAAAACACAGAATGCACTGAAAACGGAGATAGTAAGTAATGAAACAGTCTGATAATGATGATGATGATGAGTCCTTAGCCCTCAGACAGGTCCATTAATTGGCTTATATGCCACCCACGTTTTACAAAGGTAAGGTGATTTCCCATTGCCTTTCTTCCTCACAGACAATTCTGGGCAATCAACTTGTCCAGTGACCAGGGTCACTACGTAGTGGCTTGAGGTAGATA
Source organism: Bimastos eiseni (assembly GCA_959347315.1). NCBI lineage: Eukaryota > Metazoa > Annelida > Clitellata > Crassiclitellata > Lumbricidae > Bimastos > Bimastos eiseni. Next base: position 23,930,356 of record OY365808.1, read on the forward strand.
CGACCTTCCACTAACACGGCATAGAACGTATATCGCTACACCACCGCGTCCCACATTCATCTAACCTAGTATAAAGCAATTAGTTCTGTAGCTTAGAATCCTAAGACTTAACTCAGTACTGTAGTCCTTCTCATGTAGGTCTTCATATCGAGCAACGCATCTCCTCCTTCTCCACTCGTCTCCGCTGTCCATGTCCAGGTCCTTCTCGTTTTCGTCCCATGATATCTCCACTCTCCAGGCATCTCAGGTCGTCTGTGATGGTTTCCAGTCAGTTCTAAAAGACATAACAATAATGCAAAATGTCATAAAATTAAGAAATGGAGTGAACTAGATAACAGGGAGAAAAATACGTAGAGTATATTGAAAGAGAGCAAACAGTAACTGTATACATGTATCATTTAACTGAGCTGCAATATGCCAAAATAATTTTTTTCAACAGCAAAGCATAGGGACAATGTTACCAAAAGCTTTCTTCAAAAATCTCGTTCCATTCATCCACAACAGGGAGGCAGCCACACCTAAAACAACATTTTGGGCACAAGAAAAGAGAAAATAGGGTCAGCAAACCCAGGGCCGTCCAGATAGGAGGGAGGGTCCAAGGCAATTTCAGGTGGGGGATAATTGATTAGCCACAGCACCTCTACCAGGATGGACGGTGCCAAAACCGCCGGAATTCTCTGGCCTGAGGCTGCCAGGATGGACGGTGCCAAAACTGCCGGACTTCTCTGGCTTGAGGCTGCCAGGATGGACGGTGCCAAAACTGCCGGACTTCTCTGGTCTGACCTGAAGCTGCCAGGATGGACGGTGCCAAAACAGCCGGAATTCGCTGACCTGTGTAATTTATACACCTGATGATATTGTATAAATCTAAACAAAGCCTTAATTGAGTAATTTTATTAAGTTGATAAAGCATTGTACAGAATGTAATGTAGGACCCATAGCTCAAAAATAGCAGACTTATTTTTGCTGACTTGGTGCCACCAATCGTCTGGCATTCTGAAGCTCAAATTGCCTGTCTCGCTATGGCATTGGCTGCTTACATGGAAACTGCCGTACCGAGGGGGGCCAGCGGGGCCTTGACCCAGGGCGCAAATGTGGAAAGGGCACAAATTTCAGGATGGAATAACTTATTATTCCATAAAATGCACTCTCTTATTTTTGTGCCCAAATCTTAAAAATGTGGGGGCGCCAGATTGATGCCAGACACAGGGCGCAATTGTTGCTCGGCGCGGCCCTGCATGAAAATGCTTGAGTTATGGCTAGAATAAAAATACCTCAGAGGGGCAGTCATGGATCCATACAATCCAACGAAAATGACAAACAACTGCCTGAGATACTTGTAATGAGTGGACGAAACAAATAAAAATGTATCCTACTTAATATTATCTCAAAACTAGGGTCCTACACAGAAAATGTGATGCATATGGACAATCACATTTTCTCTAGCAAGCAATTGGACGGTAGTTCAGTGTTGACCGATCAAGTCTGAGGTCGACATCTAACTATCTTCAACACCTTAGTCTCCTCATTTCAGACTAAATGCAACATAATCATTCAACGCCTCTGAAACAATGCAGCGTTCTTGGATAATCTGGTTTCCTGCGTTTGGATTTCGAGTGCTGCTTTAGAAGTTTTGAGAAGTTGACGATTACGATTAGAGTTTACAGCAGATTTTTATACGGTGTGCCATTCACTTTGCGTCTGCGCATTCAAATGATACTTGTTCGTATTGAATTGTTTACATGTGTAGGCAATTAATCATCAGAATTTGACCAAAGGAGGATATACGGATCTTAAACTGACGTATACCGAACCTGACCAAAGTTAGTGAACAGTAAGACAGAAAAGAAAATTCAAAAGGAGATTTAGAATAAAACTGAGAGTAGGGCAGTGAGACTGAAGTGAAAAACACAGAGAATGCACTGAGAATGGAGATAGAAGGCAACGAAACAATCTGATGACAATGATGATGATGACGATGATGGTGGTGGTGGTGGTGGTAGGGGTGGTGGTGGTAGGTGTGGTGGTGGTGGTGGTAGGGGTGGTGGTAGGGGTGGTGGTGGTGATGATGATGATGATGATGATGATGATGATGATGATGATGATGATGATGATGATGATGATAATGATTTCTCTGCTTGCATATGCTACTTGGGGTTGAGAAGAATGAAGTGGTCTCCCATTGCTTTCCTTCCTCAGAGACAATTCTGGGTAATCAAGTTGAAAGAGTTAAAACTCTTAAGATTAAAACTTACTTAGTATACTATAGACCTCTGCATATTGGGCAACGGATCCCCTCGTCCACTCGTCTCCTCTTTCAATTGCCAGTTCCTTCTCGGCCTCGTTCCACGACATCTGAGGTGATAAGTCGTCTTTGATGGTTTCCGGCAAGTTCTAAAAGACAAAATAGTGATGCATAACGTTGCAAAGCAAGAAAGGGAGTGTGCTAGACGACAGCGAGAGAAAGACGTGGAGTAGCCTAGAGTAGATTGAAAGAGAGCAAACACTAACTTTATTACTTAACCGAGCTGCAATATGCCAACGAAATTTTTCTATGGCAAGCATAGGGATATGTTGTCAATGGCTTTTGTAAAAAAATCTGGTTCAGCCAGACCTAAGACAAAATTTTGGGCACAAGAAGGAGAGAAAATACGGTGAGTAGCTCAAAGAAGAGATAAAATTAAGCTATAGCTATAAGCAAACTTAAGACAAGAGGAAGAGAAATAACAAAGAGACAGACAGACAGGACAGAAATTGCTGTGTGTCTCATTATCTTAATTGACATCCCGCTACTTAGCATCTTCCAAACGACCTGACAATTTTGTCAGCAACCAACCGTCTGTCCTCCGCCAATTAAGTGACCATGCCCATTTCTATCAACTCCGGATAAGTCGCAAATCTTCATAGAAAGTAGAAACTGAAACTAACCTAGCTGCTTGTAGGACAGTCGGTAAACCGAATCATTGCAGTTGATCCTGACTGGAATTGAGATCCTTCGAATGAAGAGCTTCACACGACCAGCGGTTGACGGCATCACGTACAGGCCTCGATGGAAACTTGTAAAAAATGTCAGTATTTAAATTAGGTAAAGAACTGCAACTTGTTTTTGCTGACCTGAAGCTACCATCGTCTGGCACTCTGAAGCTCAAATTGCCTGTCTTGCTATGGCTGCTTGCATGAAAATACTTGGGTTATGGCTAGAATAAAACGACCTCAGAGGAACAGTCATGGCTTCATAGAATCCAATACCGTAAGTTCCTACACCAGGTCTTCAAAAGTCATGACCAGCGACAGAGGATTACAAAATAGACAAATACAAACTAATACAAACTAAAGGATACAGTGACCCAGGATCTCAAAAATGGTCAGGATTTCTAACCTAACCTCTGTAATGCGGGTAAAATGAAAATTGACCTGTTGAATATCAAAATACATGTATTAATGATATTATCACACTGGACAGCGCAGTTAACTTATTATCAATAGCCCATTAGGCACTAAAATATGCTCAATTCAATTTTCTCTTCAATCTACAATTAATGTTCGAACATCTAATTAGGCCTAGGCGACTCAAAAACAAGAGAAGACATCCATGTAAAAATAAGATAAGAGAAAGAGAGAAAACAATAGGCCTTCACGACAGAAAACAGATTAACTAAGGAGAGAGTTAAATTTGCTAAATTTAACATTTAGTAAAATACAAAAATACTTTTTTTAGGCCTGGGTTTATAAAGTATCATCGACAGGTCTAAATGGCAAAAAACATAATGGCATCAAAATTTGTAGCTTAAGATCGATACTTCGATCTCCAAACTGAAAACATTCGATAAGAAATCGTTGTTTTGAAATTTGTTAAGTCAACTTGCTACTTCTCGACGAAAATTCAATCGAAACAGAAGTTGGCAATGCAGATTTGCAAAAATTTCGCACAAATCCGGAATTCGACCGTCTTCTTCGAGATCTACGCGAAACTAAAGGTCAATACACTGACGCAACCATGACGACATTTCGTTTGTCCAGCATATATAACATGTTCACCTATATTATAAATAAGTAAGTAAATTGAGCACATTCTTTAATAACGACTCGAATAATTTTCGCTTTAATTCAAACCGCTCTATGATAACATAAATAGGCGCCTATTATACGTTATACACTTATTTAACCAACAATGCTGCTTAGTGAAAGAAGGACATGTCAACGTTACAGATATACAATGATCTCACTCGCAGGGCCGTACCGAGCTCTAATTGCGCCCTGGCGCCCCCATATTTTGCATTTTTAATATAATAAGTAAGTAAATTAGGCATATTCTTTACATAAAATTTAATTATACACAAGAAGTGATTTAACTGGTATAACCAAAGATGGTATAACTCCCACCAAAGACTTTCTAAGTTGCACTTTTTAACTGTAACTGTAATTTTAGTTTATATTCTTGAATGAAAATAGGGCCAAATTTGAAGAAAGAATGAATTTATAGAATAATAAAAGTTATGTCATACTGAAATTTGCGCCCCCTCCATATTGGCGCCCTGTGCCACGGCCCCGCTGGCCCCGCCCTCGGTACGGCCCTGCTCACTCGGTTCGTTAACTCTGCGCCCCATCCCTCTTCGCTCCCTCAGCTGGATGTTGAAGATTCGTACTCCGATGTACAACCTGTAACCAAGGACCAATATACACCTTGACCTGTAGCTAGGAATAGGTAGGCCTATAATCCCTACATGAAAATGATCAGAATTGTAGATAGATATTACATATAACACCAGGATAATCAACGTGATTTTGACTTGAGATCTGCATATATCAATCAATCAATCAATAAAAAAATACTTGATTGACCGCCCCTTCAAGATATCTACTCAGAGGCGCTCCCGGCCTAACCCTCGGTTGAAAAGGACAGTTTTAAGAGAGGCGTAATATGCAGATGAGGAGTTCTAAGGTAGGAGACGGAGCTCTATGGGAAGTCCATTCCAGATGGTAGATCCCACCACCGAGAAAGCTCAATTCTGCATTATGGAAGTGCGTGCAAAAGGGACGATCAGGTCGCCATGAACGGCAGATCGAAGTGGTCGTCGACCACTACTGGCAGTGATAGGGCGACATAGCTCCTGCAAATAGGCAGGTGCAGTACCGCCAAGGCAGCGCCAAACTAAGGCAGATACCCTAAATAAGATGCGATGGGGTAGAGGCAACCAGTGCAGGATATTCCGCATGTAGGCCCTACTCTGATACTTGACCAGTTCTGGGAATCCCACCAATCAGTCGAGCGGCCGCACGCAAGACCTGCTCCAAACGCCCAATCCGAACATGGGGGAGGCCAGCATATATTGAAGAGCAATAGTCAAGGCGACTGGTAACAAAGGCATGAACCAGAGTAGCTGTGGCGCTGAGGGAGACATTATTGACATGTTGAGCAAAGGTGAGTACTTGGTCAAGAGTGACCCATAAATCCCGAACAGAGGCGGAGAAAGTGAAGAGGGGAAACTGGGCAGCGAAGGCACAGAGATCAAATTTCGCCAGCTGCTGTCTGATGCCAAGCCAGATAAATTGAGTTTTGGATGGGTTCAGCCGAAGCCGATCTGACGACATCCAGCCACCAAGGAAGTCTCTAGCACTGTGGCGGACAGGCCACAAGGCTTGACTGAAGAATTTATTTTTAAATAATCGGCTCGCTATAGTGTTATATTAATATACATTTTTTACAGTGTTGCGCCTTGCAACTTCGGTACAGGAGGAAAGACCTATCGGCGTTTGTAAGTCAGCGCACAGCTTGCAGATACATAAATAGGCTTGAGCATAGCCTGACATACGGTGCATTGTTAAATATGTGAAGCAGTGGTTCGTACTGCTTCATATGTAGAATGGTTCTCGTACCACTCCAGAGATCGTTGAGTGATCGTAAAGTTTCTCATATAAATACGACCCCTAGTGACAGCCGCTTCCGCGGTCAGGCCGGTGCTGCTTTTCGCTGATCTGGCGGGGTGGGCCCCTCTGCCGTTGATTGCAAGACGGACCGTGCCCTGATCGTAGGGGTTAAGAGGCTGACAGAGGAAAGACCGATCGGAGAAATTCTCACAGGTCTGGGTGCCGTTCGAGAATGCGGTAAAGTCCGATCGTGTGAAATAAATGAATGACAGTTCTGTACGGGAATACGGGGAAGATGGTGACCCGTCGGTGGCCGTGAGAAATAGAGATCGGTTAATGCCCCAAGGAACCGAATGTTTATATCGAGAGAGGCCTCGGTGACCGTTGAGATAACATACGGAAAAAGTTCCCCAGTGAACATGTTGGATTAATACGGGGCGGGCGAGCCCGTTGGAACAGTTGAATTCAGACCGAGAGAGCTTCCGAAACTGGGAAACATAAATACGTTCGATAAATACGGGGAAGGTGACCCCCATTGGTGCGTTTGATAAATACGAGGTAAGGTCCTCACTGTTGCCGAAAACCTGATCACTTGCGGGTGTCTCCGCATGTGCTTTTCTCTTTACAGTTTTCCGTAAATATTTATACACGCCTACCTAACGTGGTCATAGTTACTCCTCCCGTTTTCAAGAAATTTATTTACTTTGTGCCCAGTTGCAATATCTTGACTAGCGGTTCCCCGCAAGGCTTCTACTTGCAGGACTAGCCGCAGAATTTCTTCTTGTAGGTCTACCTATGATGGTGCCTTTTTAGCTATGCTCTGCTCTGCTCTCCCCATTTGCAATTTTGAGCACAGCACTCTGCAGATGAGGGGCACTCAGAAAAAAGAGGACACTCACGAAAATTACGCGCTTCACGCATTTTTTCGGTCTTCATTTTTATTTGAAACTTCTAAATATTTGAATAGCACTCTGTGTTGTATGTGTGCTTCTGTACGTTTGACAAACTTTTGACATTCTAAGTAGGCTAAGTTTAAAACTTATTCTTTGATATTGTAGTTGAAATTAAAATGATAAATTAAATAAATATTATTTCAAACAGGAACAATGTTTTAGGCATAGGCTACACTTGGTTTCATTGAAGTACACAGGACAACATGCTAGGCCTACGCAGGCCTACATCCTAAATCAGTGGTTCTCAACCGGTGAACCGCGCCCATATATGATCGTTGGTGATTGAATGATAGCCTAATCATCAAGGATGAATCGTAAATTTACGGAATTCAGAGGGTGGATCGTTGCAGAGGAGTGGCTGGATAGGCCTGTAGGCTATGGCTCTGTAGGAGGACTTGATAAGTAGTAACCGCGGGTTCGACAAAGACAGAACTGCACAGAAGGATGATCGGTTTGAACAGGATGGTGATCGTAATTAATCGTCATCTCGTCGACTAATTGGTGGCATCCCTAAGTTTTCCCACATCTCATCTTTCATCCGTGATCTCTTCATTGGCTTCCTGCACCTAAACGCATACATTTTAAAGTTCTTACTCTGATGCGTACCTTTGGGCTAAAGATCTGTACCAGAATGTTTTCCATTTCCCTAACGGGCTTCTCTCCGTTCATCCGCCCATGGATTATTGTTAGGGCCGTGAATTTTTCGCGGTCGAAAATTGAAAAATTCGCCGTCCAGTTCGCGGCCAAAAACATAGAATTCGCGGCGCGTTCGCGGTCAAATGTGTTAGGTACACAAATTACACAATAAATAAGTCAATAACCAAGTATAATCAATAATGGCGGTGCTGTTGCTGCTACATCTGCTTTGCAAACACAGCTGAAAGAGCAGGTTGCAGTTATTTCCTTTTCGCGGATTTCGCCTCTCCACGTTCTACATTCTGTGCTTTGCGCTTGTGAACGGTGATTATTCGTGTGCTTAGTGCAACTGTCCCTCCGATTAAATTCGACGTGCACAGTACACACTGCATGTTCTGTAAAACAATAGCTCTTCGCTCGCCGATCACCTGAAACGTACCGAGCTTAAACTGAAAGTCTTCCTCTAGCCATCGAGGGTTTTTACACACGAAGACGTCGTAACTAATGTTTATAACCTTTGCCTTTACCACATGGTCCACATCAAAAACACAAATTAAGCAATACGAAAAAGCTGTCAAATTCGCGGTCATTCGCGGCAACACGTAAAATATTCGCGGTAGTGTCCAAAATTCGCGAATTTTACGAATCCCGCGACGACCGTGAATAATTTACAGCCCTAATTATTGCTGGTCCACCGTATGCGCACTGCTACGGCCCAAACAAGGAGCTTTGCTTATAGGCCTCTCCAGTTGGAATAGTCTTCCGCTCCACGTACTTTAGGGCGGAACTCTTCGTTCTCTCCTCTGTTCAGCCTCGGAAGCGCTTAAAGAACTTCCATAAGCCCACTCATCGCCCATCCAAAAGTTGGATATTGTAAAAGTTGGTTTATGGCCTGCGAAGCGTAATCCCATCTGGGTGTAATGCGGGCAGCCTAAGCCCTTGAGCCCACTCATCGCTCACGCTGAGGTTAGATACTGCATATGTTGGCTAATGGGCTGCTAAGCGTAATCCCACCTGGGTGTGATGTGGGCAGCCCAAGCCCACGAGCTCACTCATCGCCCACTCAAAAGTTGGATATTACAAATGTTGGTTAATGATTTTGCTAAACGTAATCCCATCTGGGTGTGATGCGGGCAGCCTAAGCCCTTGAGCCCACACATCGCTCACGCTGAGGTTGGATACTGCATATGTTGGTTAATGGGCTGCTAAGCGTAATCCCATCTGGGTGTAATGTGGGCAGGCCAAGCCCACGAGCTCACTCATCGCCCACACAAAAGTTGGATATTGCAAATGTTGGTTAATGATTTTGCTAAACGTAATCCCATCTGGGTGTGATGCGGGCAGCCTAAGCCCTTGAGCCCACACATCGCTCACGCTGAGGTTGGATACTGCATATGTTGGTTAATGGGCTGCTAAGCGTAATCCCATCTGGGTGTAATGTGGGCAGGCCAAGCCCACGAGCTCACTCATCGCCCACACAAAAGTTGGATATTGCAAATGTTGGTTAATGACCTTGCTAAACGTAAAAGCCCTCGAGCCCACTCATCCCCACCCAATAATTGGATATTGTAAAAGTTGTTTGATGGGCTGCGAAGCGTAACTCCATATAGGTGTGATGTAGGCAGCCGAAGCCCACGAACCCGATAATCGCCCACCCAAAAGTCATAAATTGCAAAAGTTGATTAATGGGCTGCGAATTGTAATACCATATGGGTGTGATGTGGGCAGCCCAAGCCCTCGAGCCCACTCATCGCTCACCCAGAGGTTGGATATGCATATGCTGGTTAATGGGCTGCTAAGCGCAATGCCATCTGGGCCTGATGTAGGCAGCCCAAGCCCACGATCCCACTTATCGCCCACCCAAAAGTCTGATATTGCAAATGTTGGATAATGGGCTGCTAAGCGCAATCCCATCTGGGTGTGATGTGGGCAGCCCACCTTTTGCTCTCTGTATCAACCGTGCTTCTTCGATTCCCTCGTCCGCCCTCGTATGCTGCCAATCGCTGCTCAGATCTGAGACGACAACTGCATGGTCTATCCAGCCAGTAACGGAATGCTCACTCTCTTACCGTTGTGTCTCTGTCTGTCTCTGTCTTTCTCTCTCTCTCTCTCTCTCTCTCTCTCTCTCTCTCTCTCTCTCTCTCTCTCTCTCTCTCTCTCTCTCTCTCTCTCTCCTGTCATTTTTGACTCGACAATCACCTTTCTCAGACCAACTTGTAACCCGGTCGAATACTTGTGGTCATCCAGCCGCATACCTCATTATGGATCATAAACCCCAACCCCTCTAAGACCCTTTACTCTAGTTCTTATCGCCCAGCAATCTCCATGTATGCCATTAAACAGGCATAACGCCTCAGGCTTTCTCCATAGTTCTGAGAGAAACCCACTGCCTCACAATAGTAGGCCTATGTCCAAATTTTAAAGAAACAATTACACAGCAAATTTACTCATGAGACCATTTGGGCAACGTCCACGTTTGTTATGAAATAACAGAAATTTCTGTACAACGGAAATAGTAAAAAGGAAAAAAGTAGTTAATGTGAAATATTGTAGTTAACTTAAAACTACTTGATAAAAGTAGTTATAACTATCTTTTAACTACTTCATTAAAACTAGTTATAACTACTAGGCAACTACTTCTATAATAGTTATAACTATTAGTTAACAACTACTGTAGTTAAAAGTGCCCTTCATTGGAGTCTAGATGGGATTATATATATATATATATATATATATATATATATATATATATATATATATATATATATATATATATATCAGAGAAGTAACAAGATTTTGAAAAGTGGGTGGGCATAATTTCTAAAATATTCCGCAAAGCGAAAAAAAAAATTTTTGTTCCCCCACCTTTTGAATTTTGCCCCCCAAAAAATGTGGAAAATGGGGAGGCCTAAATTATCATAACAAAAGTCATCTAAAAAAACCTTTTGAGAAACATAAAAAGGACCAATTTGGGGGCACTGGGCATTAAAACTGGGGGGCTTTGCCCCAACCCCCTCTCCCGATTTTAAACTTGGGGGCCGGTGCCTCCTCTGCTTCCCGCTTGTTACACCCCTGATATATATATATAAATAGGCCTACCATTTTCTTGAAATACTGTGGTATAAAGCAGAGTTGTATGGTCGCGAGAAAGTGTCTCGGTTCTCGAGACAGTTTTTTAGTGTCTCGGAAGCCTGCTGTCTCGGTCTCGGTCTCGAGGTAGTGTCTCGAATTTTTAGAAACTGTCTTGAAGTTAAAATCTTGTTATGTCTTGAACAAGCGGTCTCGATGAGCTTCGCGTTAACTGTCTTAAAATCTTGCGCTATGAGCTCAAACCGGAAGCTATAAAAAAACAGTAATTCTGGTTAACGCGCAAACCACTTGATAGACCTACTGAAATCACTTCAATTATCTTAAAGTGGAAAAATGTCTGAGAGAGAACCTGAAATTGTCAAGTTTGCGTTTATGTAATTTGAAGTTATTGACAAATATATAGTAATTATGCCGTGCCGTTGGTCATTGATGTAAAACCACCATAACCGAAACGATCGGAACAACTTTGAGTGTCTCAGGGTGAATAAGGATATGCGCAACTTTAATAATTTAATTTTGTATTTGGTATCGAATTTGCTTGTTTAAAATCATCCAGAAAATTTCAGACGTGTCTAAAAAGGCTTTCTTTAGGGCCTATACTATTCAGAAGATATATGCCGACGAATAGATATCGAAAAAATAAAACTCGGCGATATATAAACTGTTCTCAGGAATTGGTAGGCCTACTATATACAGGGCGGGCCATTAAAAAGTGACACCTCAGATTTTTTTGCTAATATTTCGGCTAAAAGTAGAGATTAGTAGATGAAATTTTGCTGACGCCAAGCAATTTCATATTTACATTTAACCGCCAAATTTTACTACAATATTTTACACAGAACAAAAGTTATATCACTTTTAATGAGTGCAATCACTGATTTTTGATAGTCAAATAACATTCAACACAGCAAAAGTTAAAAAACGACATTTTGAGGTCATATCTCAAGTAATTGTTATAAAACAAACGTCATATTGTTTTACAGCCTGTGTCTACAACCAGTAGCAACACTTCTGAGTCTATTTGGCAAGTTTTTATGACCTGGTTTGGACCATTGCATTGGTGATAATTAGCTCAGGGACACGACGAAAACCGATGAGGTTCAGATCTTCTTGGTAATTCTTCTAACAGACGTGCAGCTGATGTTCAACTCTGCTTAAATTTGCTGAGTACTGAGATGATTTCTGTTGTTGCCATTCTGTGAGCAAATAAGTTCGTCAACATGCTCGATATTTGTTCGGATGCCGATAGTTTTCTGTCCTTACAACATTCCACCGCCCACCCCTAGCTATCATCCATGCGTCCGCATACTTTTACAAGTGCTCAGCTCCAGTGACTTCAGAGTGAGCAATGATTATATCTTTGGCTCCAAGATCATGCTCATGATTCATAAAGTGCCTGCATGTATATGCATTTTATCTGTCATAGACACCTTGCCCATGTTTATTTTTTTACAAATGCTATCATAAAAATATGATCAATCGCAAACCATTTTTATTCACCAATTTAATCGACTGCTTGCTAGATAACGTCAAATTTAGTCACTTTCATATGCGATAATTTCAAGTTTCTTTTCTCAATAATAATAATTATGAGGTGTGTTTCATTACAACTACTTAAAATGTGACTTTATAAATGCGTATTTTAATTTTTTGCTCTGTTAGATGTTTTTTGACCATAAAAAATTGGCGGTTGTACTCATTAAAAGTATTATAACTTTTGTTCTGTTTGAAATATTTTAGTCAATTTTGGCAGTTATATGCAAATATGAATTGGCTTTCAGTCTGCAAAATTTCATTTAATATTTCCTACTTTTGGCCGAAATATTAGCAAAATTCTGTAGGGGTTACTTTTTTTTAGCCTACCCTGTACATTATAGGTTTCAAATTAAAATTACAAATAAACGTTATTCCCGGAAACTGATACGTAATTAGTATTTCACAGCATTTTATATAGGATAACTTGTATTTTACTGTCTCGTACTGTCTTGAACCTAGTGTCTCGGTCTCGGTCTTGGTACCACACTGTCTCGGTCTCGTCTTGAAATTTCAAGTCTTGCATACAACACTATTATAAACATACGTAGGCTATGTAGTAAGCCTACAATCCAGATTGAACAGATATAAATCATAAACTTAGGTTCTTAATTAGTTCAAAAGGAGACGATCAGCGGACACATGTTGTCAGCACTTATGAAAACCCAAACAGAAGGACCACGTAAGTGTATTCATGCATGGTGACCTGGAATGCTTCCTAGTTAATCTGGCGGACATTTTCATCAGTAAAGTAAACTTAATTAGGCCTATGTGAAAATAAATGAAGCTCATCTCACAGTCGCACTATCGTTACTAACTATGGCAGTCAGCAGAGATCTGATTGCTTACCTGGGAGACATGGCCATAATTTTGAAAATCATTTAAAATTTGGTTCGACATCAGCCAAAACTTTAAATGGCATAGGCCTAATTACCGTTTTCGCTTAAGACCCTACTAGACACCGAGTTCAGCAAACTTACTATAATTGAAACAATTTCGGGTTTTATGTTAATCAGCTATAACACTAAAGTTGTTTTTTAAAGCTACAAACAGTGAGAAGAAATGATTTCTTTACAAAAATCATTGCTGTCACTCACCGGCTTCCGTAGTAGCGTGGAGACGGCCCCTCGCTTAGTGTAAGTGTAACCTAACCCAATTATGTAACTAAGTCGAACTGACCTAGTTGCTGCTCTTGCCCGATCGGTTCTTTGGGCAAATATAGAATCTGACTCGACCCAGATTATTTGCTCTCCATTTCGCGAGGGCATATTGTAGTAGGAGACGTGGTTTCGTCTTTCACTTTTTTGGGGAGTATAAGCGCGGGTCACTTCAATTCGTTGATTGCGAGAGTGAATCCAGGTAAGTTCAGATTACTGATCAAAATTTATTTGAGTTATTGTCGCATTTAGCTTTATACTTGGTTAATAAGCGCCAGATCATCCTAGGGGCCGATTGTCACATGCGTGAAACGGGCATGGGAAGATTTCGTTCGGATTGCGACCATATGTGAACAGCGTCTAATGGTAGACGATCACGTAGCCCAGATGCCACATCAGTTTAGGTCACGAAAATGGTGTCGCATATGGTCACGTATCTGTATGAGTCTTCCCAGAGACCTTTGGCCCCAGTTTTCACCCACGTTTCCTCTACCCTGGACATGAATAGATAGATGGCATAGGATTCTTCCCAAGCCATATCTGCAAGCAAGATAGTCTCTTAATTGAAGACACATTCAATTATACCACATGGGCCACAGACTGCAAGTCGCCAATGCATCTTGCATGCTTGACATTGCTTGTTGTTGGACATTAAGACCACATGTAGACAACTAGGTTACTGACTTTTCAGAGTGTCATACTGTCTAAGATTTTACTATCAGTTTGACTTGGATTTGCCTGTGAAGTGGGGCTTATATGATATGCAAATCAGAATTACTGTAGTTCAACTTTAAAGAGATGGCAGTGACAGGTTTTATAAGGAGCTCTAAAATTCGGCCTCTTTAAATACAATGAAGATGAAGTGACTGCAGTTGAGTGAGCCATGGTACGCAGGCGACGGTAGCTTCTTTCAAAACAAGTCGTGCGATGACGGGGCTGGCGACATTCTCCATCAAACCAAGCGTTGAGGGGTTGTGGGGGCATATTGACCATCTTCAGGGACAGAAGATTCTCTACTAGTTCGCTGAAGGAAGTCGGAGCAAAATTATGAGCAACAGAGTGCGCCAGTGAGAGCTTGATAGTCCGCCCACATTATGCGCATGGTGTGTATGTGTTGGGGTGGAGGGAAGTGAGAATGAATCCAGAATCCAGTGAGCGAGTGATATGATGAGGCCGGTAGGATGACGATATACATGTTCGAGACGAGTGCTTCATCAAGTGGTGATGAACAAGTCAAGAGTTTTACCAAAGCGAGTGATTTGTCTCACTGACATGTTGCTAGACACCAAATTGACAGAGCTGATGGAGGAACCGTAGAGTTATTGTATCAGATAAGTTTTCTAGGTCAATATTGAAATTACCTAAAATCACCAGTGGACTGTGGCATGTAATGTGGCTTTGTATTGTTTTCTTACACATGTTTAGGCCTCACTTCTTGCTTGACGAAAATGGTGCTGTTCAGACATATCAGTTTTGTGCAGATGAGCGTGCGTGCGCTTTCCACCATCTCCACCTACCAGTTTACTCAGCGAAATCGAATCATAAGGTGAAGTTTTTATGAACTTAGGCCATCGTACACTGTTTTAAATTCTGAGACATGTGTTGATAAGAGTTTTCATCCCTGTGATATCGGTGGTTATTCTTGTGGTTGGGTCTAGTGTTCATTGTGTCAGAGTTGAGTAAATATCTTCTGTCTTGCATTATTAACAGAATTATTTTTTAGCTCTAATGAAAATTGATCATGTGCCAGTCAGAAGGTCAGTGATGCTCCCAATTGTAAATACTGTATATTCGAACCAGTGGCATCATTGACAAAAGGGTAAGTTCTCGGGTGACGGTGGAACTGAGTGGCAGAGAGACTATGGGGCTCTTGCTACAGGTCTGTAGGAGATGATTCCACATGGATGGACTAACAAAACAAAACTCGCATAGCGGTGTGCAAGTATTATTTCTTATAAATGTCTGTGTGAGTGAAAAACTTTACACACAAATGTTTGTCTGTATAGTGTTTTATTCTCTCAATATAGGAAATGTTGAGAGGAACTAGGTTTTTTGTGTCATATTCAGCAGGCTTATTTTTTGCTTTTAATTTTATCATTGAATAAAGATCAAAATTTGAAAATGTTGTAGATACTGTATATCAACAGTTGCGGTTGGTGGCCTTGCCCTCCATTACTGCACCAAAGATAAGGTTAGTGCATCAGAGGGATGACAAATGTTGACATAACAGTTTGTCAGCTGTTAAGATCAGATGTAGCTAGAATCATATCATGTTATGTGTATGGATTTTCTCATTAAATACCTCTAAAAATGCACCTAAAAAGGGAAGTACTGTGTTTTCTCATTATGCTTCAAAAGGGGACTTTGTTATTAAAGATCAAGCCTGCACTTTGGCAGCAGAGTGTTTGAAATAGCTGGACCAGCTGAATGGAACACTATACCAGAGGCAGTGCGCAGAGCTTCCTCGATGGAAGTTTTAAAGTCTGGCATCAAAATCCATTTATTTTCTGTTTATTATGACTGTAATGTGCCTTAAAGTAAGACTTTTTATTAAGGCGTGCTATAAATAAAAATAGTTGTATTGTTTGAATTGTATTTCTATTCACCATTTTGTGGTACAGCGGCCTAATGAAAGATCAGTAATATGCATTAAATAGAGTTAGAATATCCTATCATTATGATTATCAGTTCATGACACCTGAAATTTTGTGTTGATGGGTGTGATTCAATGATCTTCATTAAGTCTGGTGCATGTCTCAAATAGGGTTGTTAATACCAGTTTTTGGGGCAAACCAATTACTGGATTTAAAAGTCCGGTTTTAAACTGGCTGCCGGTTTTTATAGGTGTTCTTAGAAAAATATTGTAAATTGTAATATTGTACCACAACTCTGCATGTGATTTCATGTACTACGCATCGCAATGCAGCGTCAACGCTCGATACCAAAGTGTTTAACTGGGTGCTTTGAATTCAGGTCTTCCGTCTGAGTGCTGCTATCTTCGTGGGCTCGGGGTACCCTTCCCCTAGCTCACGTTCCCATGTTAGGGCCGTTTATTTGCAATCGGCAGCTATTAATTACTGCGTCTGTACCTTTGAAGTAGACCGACTTACTTGAGCATTTTCCTATGGGAATTTATCTGGGATAGGTGAGACAAACAATAAGACGAGAAAAATTTAAAAAATTCAAATACCTTTTTGCAATGAAAGAAACTGGTTACCGTTTTAAAAATCGAAAAACGGAATTACGGTTATCATTTAAAGTTAATCCAGTGACTCTACTAGTAATATAGGGTAAATGTCTGTTTGTCTACCTAACAAAGTACTTTGCTTAAAATGACACCGAAAGTGCACCTCTGAATAGCTAGTTCAACAAGAGGCGCTATATAAATTCTCAAATATGATTGATGAACTGTTTCTGTAACGCGACCTTTAAGTAAGACTCTGTTTTATTAAAATGCGCTGTAAATGTTAATTGTATTGTATTGTATTGTATTATGTCCTCATTTAAATGTTCTATACCAGCGTGTCCCAATTTTTTTTGGGCCGTGGAACCCTTTTGATATAAATTTTTTTGGCAAAAAAAATCGTTCAATAATAAACATATTCTGTTGTAGGTTCAAACGTCTTAGAATGTAGACAATTATAGGCTTAGGTCTAGATTAGATTAATTACGACACAAATATCGATGACAATTGACATATGAATCCTCTTTCATGTAAAGTTATACACACATGTTAAGCAATAACCTTCGTATAATTTAGAAAATTTGTATAATTTATTTTGAATTGTTTGAAGCTTATTGTTCACACTGAAACTTTTCCGCAGAACCCTTCACCTCACGGAACCCTTGGGAATACTGTTTAGGAAATGCATTTCTATACAGTGCTGTTTTTTTTCATTAATTTTGTTTCTCTTTTGTTTGAATCTCAAATGTAATGCATTTGTGCAAGATGCAATGAACTGGCATTTTCTCCTTGTGGCCTAACGATCGAAGTCTTTGCTGAGTTTGTCTGATGCTTAAAAAGGGAAAAAATCGTTTTTATCTTGTACGTGTATATCTTTAAAGATATTTTGAGTATCTCTGTCACTAAAGTGTTTTTAATTGCTACTGTATCAACTGTGTTAATAGTCTACAGAGATAGAGCTAAAGAGGTCTGTAAAAAAGTCTTTGTAGTTTTGCAATTTGAAGGCATTGCCCACTATTAGTGTCTTAATTTGCTGGAAACAGTAGTGAGTTAAGTAGCAACTGGGTAGATTTTGCTATGGATGTTTTTGCTGAGGTTCTTGTTAATTGTCCAGGTTTCTTCTTTTTTGTGACAGATGTCAGCTGCAGCCACGACCCGCTCTTCAATTAATGTTTCTAAGTTTATGGCATCTCCTGTCACCAGCGTCCAAACTCTGGAATCGGTCAGTTTTTTTATAATTCTTGTTCTGAATTATGGAATAGGTTGTACTGTAATAACTAAGAAAAAAAATTATATATGGACAACCCGTATCCGTGTCTGCAATTTGGGTGAATACTTCCTCCCCTCTGCAGACATCTTTAATGGATGGCCCTAAATTCTGTTCTATAAAATGGCATAATCTGAATGAGTTGATCTGAATGAATTTGATCCCAGAATTTATGCAGTAATTGTATTTTATTAGGTGTCTGAAAAATATTGATCAATTGTTGATCAATAATAAATTATTGTTCAGTTTCGTACTTTCTTTGTTTTTGCTGAATCTTCGTGTGAAAAATGTTGATTGTTTGATCAATTTTGTACATTACTTGTTTTTTTACTGAATTTTGGAGTGAAAAATACATCATTTGTTGTTTCCAAAATTATTTTTTTTAAATTCTTGTATTAACGTTGCAAGTGCCAGATTCGTTTATACGTTTGTGCTCAGTGAAGCCTACAAAAGTGTGTTTTTGTTGCAGAACCAAGCTGATATAAAGACCAAAATGGAACTTCTTATATTAAGAATTCAGGTTTGAGCACCATTACAGATAATAATAGTAATAGTAATGTAATTGATTTTTACTATCTGTAAGCACTTTGTAAAACCTGATTGACATGTGATAATTTAAACTTATCAGTATTATGAAAAGCTCAAATAAAGCTGCAAGGCATTAGCAGGATTTAAGAGAACACTTTAAATCTGGATACGAACATTTTTGAGCTACAGAAAAGTTTTTAGAGGTTTGAAAATGCTGAGAAATATGACTGAACTCAATGATCCAGTGATAGTTATGGCCTGGACGTTTTTTATTTCACATTCAGAACTGAAATTCATGCCATAAAGTTTCAAGTACCGAGAAGTCTGAGGCATTTGGAATTTTTGCCCTTGTAACTTGGTCACTAAAGTCTTGATGATGATTATCATTTAAAATTAATATAGATTTTACCAAAGACGAATGAAACTTGTATTAGGCAAAGCAGTCATATCTTCAGTATCATAGGGCATTAGTTTCTCATATAAGATTTGGATATTTTCTTTGTGCTTTCTGTAGGCTGAACTTTGCAGAGCCCTCGAAGATGTTGATGGAGAGGAGAAATTTATTGTGGAGAAATGGGACAGGGCAGAGGTTATTTTATTTTTTGTTCAAATTTTATTTTTTTCTTATTTTCTTGGAAGTGTTCTTTTGTCTTACACGAAAAGAATATTTACACCCTGACATTTAGTCTAATATTGTGCTATGTCAACTTTTACGCTATGAATGAATATGATTATTAAGACCTCCTTTGCCTTTCTATGGCTCCTGTTCTTAAGCATTTTAAATCTATTCTTTTCTCCTGTTATTAAGCTTTTTTAAAGCTATTCTTTTCAATGATTCTGTGTTGCCAGAGATTATCTCTTGCTGTTCCTTAGACATTTGTGATTGCAATTATGATTAAGTAGGTTCTGATGAGATTATACTGATTGTAGGGAGGTGGTGGCATTACCTGTGTAATGCAGGATTCAAATGTTTGGGAGAAGGCTGGTGTTAATATTTCTGTGGTTAATGGGACTCTACCTACGGCTGCTGCAGAACAGATGAGAGTCAGGTCAGACATTTCTAGATTTTGCAAAAGATCAAAGGAAATAACTCTAATTTAGGTTTGATTCTATTTATTTTTTGGTGGATTTTAATATGAGATGTAGAAAATCTCCAAACGGGCTTTCTGACCTTTAGTTTTGTTGTGCCTTCTAAATTAGTTTTTTCTTCATTGGTTTCAGCATGGATTAAATTTTTTTAACATTTGTATTTTGGGAGTATCGGTGGTTTATCTGTGTAATTGTACAGCTATAGTTTGTATTTTGTGTTTCTTTCTACATTGGAAACTGTTTTTCTTTTAGACATAAAGAGCTCTCTCAAGGGAAGCTGACCTTTTTTGCAGCTGGTATTAGTTCTGTTTTACATCCGGTAAGAACATTTATTGTGGTAGTTATTAGTTAATGAGAGAAATACTATATGTGTGTGTGTGTGTGTGTGGGAGTGTGATACTAGAAGGTTTTGTATGCTTAGTGTTAAAATGCTTTCTATGTGAGATTTTTATGCAACAACATTTAAATTTAATGTCAACATTTTAAAATGCCGTGGATTAATTACGAATGTTCATATATGAACTATGCTGACACCAAAGACTTGAATGATTGTAAATGTTTGAATGTTTTGCTCATTGGTTTCTGCTGCCTTAGGCATTCATCAATATTTTATATTAGTGTTTCTTTGTTGGAGCATTTCCTGAATGCATTTCCTGAATTTTAACTGCAGATCTGAGTATCTCTTCTGACTTATGCTGACTTAAATTTATTTCAAATATAAATTTTGAATAATTGGTCATGAATTGTAGCCGGAAAAATTGTATTTTATAACCAAGGTTTTAACCAGACACCTTTTGGAGGTGTATGGTTAACCAGACTACCTATTGGAGAGGTCTGGTAGTTTGGTGTGAGGCTTGATTCGGTGCCTGGATTGGTTGTAAAACAGTTTACAAAATGTTTGAGCAGATAAATTATATATTATAACCAAGGTTTTAACCAGATTGCCTTTTGGAGAAGTCTGGCAGTTTGGTGTGAGGTCTGGCAGTTTGGTGTGAGGTCTGGCAATTTGGTGTGAGGTCTGGCAGTTTGGTGTGAGGTTTGATTCGGTGCTAGATTGGTTGTAAAACAGTTTACAAAATGTTTGAGCAGATAAATTATATATTATAACCAAGGTTTTAACCAGATTGCCTTTTGGAGAGGTCTGGCAGTTTGGTGTGAGGTTTGATTCGGTCCTGGATTGGTTGTAAAACAGTTTACAGAATGTTTGAGCAATGTCTATAGTTGGCAAAATGCTATTGAATTCGTGCTGGTGTGTGCTTTGATTTCCAGCGCAATCCTAAAGTGCCTACTTTGCACTTCAACTATCGTTACTTTGAGGTGATTGATAATGAACAGGGAACAAAGCACTGGTGGTTTGGAGGTGGCACTGACCTCACTCCCTACTTTCTTGACAAGGAGGTATATTTTCTTATCTGCTGAACTTGTCAAACTTACATTCAATGTGTAAATTGCAGGGGAGTAGCAATTGAGCGGTGGACTTCAACCTTGTTATATGCTGATAGCCAATTTTTTGCTTGAAACCCTACTCCGTTATCCATTAGTTTGCCCAGGCCATTCAAAATGAATGGCTCTTGTAAAGAAGAACAGTAGAACACTTATGCTTAAGTTCTAAGTCTTTTCATGTATCTAGTACCTTGTTTTTTTTAGTTCAAACCTAAATGATTGCTACAAAAGTTTTTATTTTGCTCAATTGTGCATTTTAAAATGTATGCAGCATAGTTTTAAATATATTCACAAGTGCTCATTTTATTATATTTGTATGTCACTTGTAGCAGCTAATGAACTATGCCCTAACTATATATATCACCACTTGATTGTTAATATAGTGTAAGAATGACATATTCACCTGTAATAGTTTGACATCTTTGGTTTGTGATAGAATGTCACTAATGAGTAATATGATAGCATACATGTATAATTGGTTGACTGATTGTAAGAAACTAAACTATCATTTCCTCCACATTGCAGACTAATAATACTCTGGATTAGAAAGTTTATCTTTAATAAATGTTGTTGTGTGACTAGACAGAGTACCTATGCATGGCAGTTTTCTGGCATAATGAACAGTAAACAGTTTGTTTGTGCTGAGTAATGAACAGTAAACAGTTTGTTTGTGCTGAGTAATGAACAGTAAACTGTTTGTGCTGAGTAACTAAAAAACATTTCCATTATATTTTGCATTATATTTTACTATCTAGTAAGTTATAGACAAGACACATTCTCAAACATGTTTCAGTTGATGTTTAGATGAAAGCCTGTACAATTATACATTGTCTTTTGTCTGATTCTGTTCTTTTATTACAAATGGGTTAATTATGAATTATTTTAGCTAACTGTGTATATAGAATTTTAGTTTTGTGTAACAGGATATCATTCACTTTCACTCAACACTGAAGGAGGCTTGTGACAAGCACAACAAAGAATATTACAAGCGTTTCAAGAACTGGTGCGACGACTACTTCTTTATTACACACAGAGGTAAGGAATTATACGGCTATTTAATCAACCCAAATGGTCAGCTAAATAGCCATCTCAGCTAAATAGCCATCTCAGCTAAATAGTCATCTCAGCTAAATAGCCATCTCAGCTAAATAGCCATCTCAGCTAAATAGTCATCTCAGCTAAATAGCCATCTCAGCTAAATAGCCATCTCAGCTAAATAGCCATCTCAGCTAAATAGTCATCTCAGCTAAATAGCCATCTCAGCTAAATAGTCATCTCAGCTATGATGAGTGCACTGACTCTATGCTGTTGGTGGGAAGATGAGATGGTAAGGGAGGGGACTGACCACCTGACCTCTTATTCTGAGGATAAGTAAATGAAGTCGCTAACACTTCATACTCGTTGCTGCCTCAGGACTGGCTTAAAGGACTGCTGTTTTTCTTAAATGCATTTGTATTAAAAGTAGTTTTGTTTAATTGATATACCTTTATTTGTGCATGTGTGATTTTTTATCTGTTCCTATTATAGTTTATTTTTTAAATGTATGTAATTGTTGTATACAATGTGATGTAATTGTATACACTGTGTTGCATGTGCACTTGTCAGATACATATAAAGGCTACTTACTTATTTAAGTAAGTTGGAAATTGGCTTGGAAGCATGAATGCTGATCATTTGGTTGACTTACCGTATATACTCGTGTGTAAGTCGATCCACGTATAAGTCGAATTGTAATTTTTTGGCAAAAATAGTGTCCAAAATCGACGACTCACATATAAGTCGAATTCATAAACTCAAAGCGAATGATGACAAAATTTTTTACTTAGAAAATTTTCCCGATTATACAAACTCCAATAAATTGTGTTTGAAAATCATTTTAAATAATTTAAACAATCAATATGTGAATACAAAGTGATGATTTCCGTCCACTGCCTTGGGGATGTATAAGAAATTTAGTAAGTAAGGGAGGCATATCTCACACGGCATTCGAATTTCCATGCAGTTCAGTATACTCAACAACTTTCAACTGGGAACCAGTTTCATAGGAGGCTCACTTTCTCTTCAAGTCGCTCATTGTGGAAAGTATCTGTAAGTATTTTACTGCACTAATCTCAAAACTTAGAACATAACATTTTTCTAATAGAATACTGTCGTACGGGTATATAATAAACTTATTTTAATAGAATTACTTTTCGATATTGATTGCATGAAGTCAGTAATTTGTGGAATTGCAATTTATTGCGAAATCGGTGTTAAAATAATCAGATAACTAAGGGTTTAAGTTTTGAGTTCGTTTTCGTAAAGCGTGCGTATTTGGTCGTCCAAAATTCTTTATTTTATTTCGCGTCTTGCGTATAAATCGAAGGCCGTTTTCGTCGTCCTAAAATAGCATAAAATTTCTCGACTTATACGCGAGTATATACGGTAATTTTGTTTAGGAACTCACTGGCGTATTCTAATCCGTTCACTGAAGTGTTACATCCCCTTGTATTGTAATAATGTATTGTAACAGTGTTGCAGACTTTCACTTACTCCTTAAATTTTGTGTTTTTAATGGTGCTATCATTTTACATGACAAAATCAGAAGATGACATTGCTTATAATTTTCGTCTGCAGTGGCTGTGGGTGATAGTTGGAATGGTGACTGAGTGAACTCATGCCACGGCATTTAACTTACTTAGTCATTCTGATGCCCCCCCTCTGCACATCAGAGGGGGGCATCAGCGTTCAGCTCTGTATATTTCCAGTCTTTCCACCTTGTCTAACAGCATCTCTGATGGTCTTCTGCCAGTTCTTCCATGGTCCTCCTTTTTTCCTTCTTTGCTCTCTTAACTGAAAGTGGTGATTTAATGTTGAAATGTAATAGATTTTCTTGTTGTTTGGTCTTCAATATAAGACTTCCATTCACCCTGGGACCTTAACTGAAGAACCAGTTTACTGTGTTCATTTACTTTACATTATTATATTTTGCTGTTACTGATTCACATTACAATGTGTGATACTTTACAATAATTTCTGTTGATAGGGAACTAGCTTTCAAGCTTCTGTTTAAAGTCCAAACTAATCAATGTAATCATAGAATGAAATTGATTGTTTGCGTTGGCTTCTGTTTTGCTGTGGTGTAATGCATGAGGCATTATGATCAACTGATGGCACATCAAAGTCATATTTGCAATATGTAATATATTTGTCGCATGTTAACCTATTGCCAAAGCAATGCCATTTGTCTGATAAGAATTCTTTGAGTCATTTTTATGGTGGCTAATTAGCTCTGATTTGTATGATTTTCAGGTGAACGACGTGGAGTTGGTGGAATCTTTTTTGATGACCTGGATACTCCGGATCAGAACCAGCTTTTCAAATTTGTCACGGTACGCTACAATAATTTCCACAGATTGGCAACTAGGAAATCGTAAAATTAAATTTAAATTAAATTGATTGTTTATATTGACTTCTGTCACTGTCATGCAGTGAGGTAATGTATGAAGCATTATTAGCTGAATCACATCAATGCCATCAGCTCATCTTAACCATTCTTATTTCAAATGGTTCATAAGTTTGTGAAGTGGACATACTTATGTGGATTGGTGACTCTCAATGCTCACTTGACGTGGTATTGCAAATCTGTTGTTTTAGAGTTGTGCTGAGTCTGTGATTCCTTCGTACCTGCCAATTGTGAAAAAGCACAAGAACGATGGCTACACTTACTCCGACAGGTACAATAGACAATGATTAACAAGAAATTGTTTAAAAAAAGGATGCTTGCTTAATCCATTCCAGAGCAGTGCTTGTTTGTGAAATAGTGAGATTGAGAAGTCTGTAGACCTGGTGGAGTGGAGAGAAATCTTTGGAGTCAATCTAAACTGTATATAGTAAGGTTGTCTGCTAAGAAGACTTGCCTGCAAGACTTTAATCTTCAAGACCAAGACATCACCAAGGACTTAGTTCCAAGACTAAGACCAACACAGTGGAGATGCCAAGACTAAGATGAAGACTGTGTTAACTTTGCATTTAGAGGATTTCTCTTTATGAAAAGCAAGGGTCAACTGATGACTTTTATTAAGGTAGATCTGCACACGCATTTGGTGTCGCAGTTCTACCAGAAAAACCTATTTTTGAACTATCTGTGTGTTTAGCACTTCCGAGTTACGAGTTGTCTGATCAGCACCGGACAATTACATAACGCAGGAACTTTACATTTTAATTCTTACGCCAGCCATCGATCGGAACAACATGAACAAACAACGAAAATTTCGTAGACCTATGTGCATACTGGCACCACCTATTTTTGCTTAAAGGAACTGCCCACAGAGTCCCCAATTGTATAAACAGTCAGTCTTCTTCCATGCAATTATAGCCAGAATCTATGGTTTTCAATCTCTCAATTGCCTCTGTTCAGGTTGGTTTGACTACCGAGAGGCTGTGACGATAGGTATTTTGACTTTCTACAAACTGTTTGTGTTAATCACATGTATATACTAGGCGGTTTTTGCATTGTGTACCATCTGAATATTTAATTTAATTGTAATAAAAATTAAATGTAAATTTTAGCAGTTTTGCATGGTAACTGTGATATTTGCAGACAGTGGCAATTGCTAAGGCGAGGACGATATGTGGAATTCAACCTGGTATATGATCGTGGGACCAAGTTTGGTCTTTTCACTCCAGAGGCCCGTGTTGAGAGCATTCTTATGTCACTTCCACTGTTTGCTGTGAGTAATAGCTAAAGTTATACACAGTTTTATTTTAGGAAATAAGCTTCAAGGTTTTTTGACTGATTACAAGGGATGCAGCTTACATTTATGCCACTGTTAGGGAAAGACATATTAATATAACACTATACTAACACGTTAGTATAGTCATTGTAATTTAAATCGAATCTGACAGTTTCTATTGCCTTGACACTTTAACTGCAGGAACATTTAATACCAGGACATGACAGCCCTAGGCAGATGTTGCGGTGAAGCCTGCAAACATCTATTGTGCATTTAGCTGAATTGCAGAATTATTCTGTTAACCCATTAGTGACCAGCGTTATTGATTATGCCTTACATTTTACTACATTCTGGTCGTTAAAGGGTTAAACTAGTTTGTCTGGCCTTAAAACCCTTGCAATGAGCTTAAATTCTTTTTTGTACTAAAAATACCTCAGAACTAACTCACTATTTCTCATTGGCTTTCAAACATATAGATACTGATTTGATACCTAGCTAACTACTTTTCTTTGCCTGGTCACTGACTAACTGTGCCTTGGATTTACATTTATGTGTGATTTTGCGTTAACATTAAAATATTCTTAATAATAATGACAAAGGTAATTTTTTTATTCTTACAGCGTTGGGAATATGGACATAAGCCAAAGCCAGGATCCAAAGAAGCTGAGATGATGGAGGTCTATGTGAAGCCTAAGGACTGGGTTTAAACCACTACAATTAGCAAAATTGTGTTTGCCATGTATCGTTAGCCAACTACAGTCACACGCAGGAAATGCACGGTTGTTCACAAGCATAGTTTGCTCAAAACTAAAATATCGAATTTTAATTAGCCAAAAAAATACAGGTATTTAATTTGTAGAAGTGTACCAGTTATCAGCAATATATATGGAATTTAGTTTGTTTATAGTTTATGATTGTCTGAATTTGATTTTTCCTGTGTTAGTATGTATGCTTGACATTTTGTGAACCGCTGCTCTTTTACGCACTCATTATGTCCCTTATACGGATAACATACACTTTTATGTTGTTTGTATGCATATTTGCTTTAAGAATACAAGTATTTGTTCAACTGTTTCATAAGCATATGTGCATGAGGTTAAAAAGCTACTAACATTGGCCATTGTAATTGATGACGTTTTTGCTGAGCATTGTTATGGACCTGTAGTTAACAGTCTGATGAATGATATTATCGATTACTAATTTAAAGATGTACAGCTTGAGCTTTTAGTACACGTCTCTGTAATCATGTTTGCCATTAATTGTAACAATACAAACTGTTCTATTATCCAGGTTTTTTTCAATGCATCTTGTTGAGCCCTCCATGTTTAATTTTTACAATGTAAACGTCTATTATCCAGCTTTTGTTATAATGCAGCTTGTAGAGTCCTCTTTGTTTAATGTAATAATGTAAACTGTTCTATTGTCCTGTTTTTGTAATAATGCAGCTTGTAAAACTGTATTGTGTTTATCTCCACTACTGGTTAATTTATCACATTGTATGAGTTTATATATGTGGTTGTATAAGAGTAGTTTTAACCCTGTATTATACTACATGTAGTTGCATGATTTTTAGTTGCTTGAAATATAACACTGTAATTGCAATTCTAACATTTGAGAACATAGCTTGTGTATAACTTATTAGCTAGTAAAATATAATGCAAATTATGTTGCAAATTTTTAATTTCTCAGCACAAACCAAAAGTGTGAAGAGGTCAGCTTACAAAATGGCAATGAGTCAAGTCATCTGCAAGAAAGAGGTTGCTGGTTTTGTGTCAGTACACAAGTTAATTTCTGATTAGCTAAAAGAGTGTGTTGCCAAGGGATGGGGGTGTATAGTCAATGGAGTGTGTAGGGGCCTAGTCATATCTTTGGACATGAGAGTTTTGTCTTCAAGCGTCAGATCAACCAAATGGTGATGGTTTTGAATGTGAACTGGAGTCTATCATGCTGCTTGCGGTGGACCTTCGTCATAGCACAGTCTAGCATTGTGTATGCAAACTGTTGTATTTGGCTTAGTCCATCATACATTTCCAAATTATCTTATAAATGCCTCTGTCTAGATGAGTTAGGTAGTCGTGTCTGCAGCACTACTATCACAAGGTACTGCAGGCACTGCATTAAATACTTTGCTACATTGTAGGCTACATAAATCTATTTAGTTCTTTATTTCTGGGCCTCTGTCACTTTCGCCAGAACCAGACCGAAAACGTTTCAGTTTGTCAGTGCTGACACAGATTCGACCTTACTGAGTTGCGCTTTTAATTTTCGATTACACAGCAAGATTACTTTGCCCCAGTGATGGATCATGATAGACCCAAAGTGTATGGCCCGACCGTCGGGACTCTGTCGCCGTGAAAGTTCCTCTGTCGCTGACATTTTCTAGTTATATGCAAGTTATAATGGTCTTCGTTATTCGATAGGCCTTGATATATCTTGGGATGATCGATGAGTACATCATGACTTGGGTCCCACCCGTCTATTACGAAGGCCTACGCAAAAAATCGTATTTTCGCACTCCCCTAGCTAGCTCCCCCTGTTGTACCGCGTACATTTTGTGGACCCTCCCCATGCTTACGTATATCTGAGCCCTACCCCCACCATTTCAAAGGTTAATAAAGGACATCTCAAAGACTTTTCTAAGCATCATATTTAACAGCCCAAAAATTTGTAACTGTTATGAAGAAATATGATACTAACAACACTAGCATTTAAAAAGTTTTAATGCTAAAAAATTGATTAAGCGGGAATATAGTCTGTTCTTGGGTTTACAATTTTGATTTTAATATTCCGTAATGTGGACGTCATGATTAGGCCGGGTAGGCCCTATACAGTTATATTTGCGTACGTACACATTTTTCTGGACCTCCCCGCCATACGCACCCGTACGCAGAATCGTCGAAATTGTAAACCTCTCCCCTCGCCGCGTACTTAATAATTATGTGGATAGCCCCTTGCCGGATAGGCCTAGGTGATTATTGAATGTGAAGATTGAATCTGGAGGGTTTAAATTTAGAACTGGTAACAATAACAACGACAAATTTATGGCGCCATATTTCGGGCAAGTGGGTGCTAGTATATAGCCTAGTGCGCATCAAACAGCTAGCTAACAAACGACCGTACGTAGCAGCCGGACTAACTTTAGCCAATAGCAAACTAATACGTGTTGAGCTATCTAGTAGGCCTACGCTTAATGGTGGCAGAGAAATTGCGATTTTCCATACGCATCCTCATCCTCCGTGCGTGTGTTTCGAATTTGGAGGCAATTAAGGGAGGATGAGAGCATTGGAGGTAAGGGAGGATGTTGGAGGTAAGGGAGGGTGAGAGTATTGGGTGAAAGGGAAGAGGTTGGAGGTAAGGGAGGGTGAGAGTATTGGAGATAAAGAGGGGTGAGAATATTGGAGGTAAGGGAGGGCGAGAGTATTGGAGATCATGGAGGGTGAGAGTATTGGAGGAAAGAGAGGGTGAGAGTATTGGAGGTTAGGAGGGTGGAAGTATTGGAGGAAAGGAAGGGTGAGATTAATGGTGGAGATGAAGGGTGAGAGTGTTGGAGGAAAGGGGTTGAGAGTTTTAGAGGAAAGGTAGGAGGAGAGTATTAATTGGAGGTAAGGGAGGGTGGAAGTATTGAAGGTAAGGGAGGGTGAGAGTATTGGAGGTAAGGGAGGGTGAGAGTATTGGAGGTAAGGGAGGGTGGAAGTATTGGCGGTATGCAAAACCTGTTATGTTAATACTAGCTGGGGAACCCGGCGCTGCACGGTTTGAGGCTTTTGGCCCTGGAAAGCAGAAAGAACCGAAGAGGGCGGCTGCAGGCTTCGCCAAGTTCTCTACGTACTGGATGTCCCATGTGTTCCCCGAGTGAACGGCGTAGGTTTCGAGGTCAATAGCTGTAAAAGTATGCAAATGCATAAACGAACAGACAGGCTGTATACCTGCTAGTGCTGGTATACCTGTACGTTGTCTCCCAAACTGTTCATTTATTCATGACGGTGTAAAAGAAGAAGAGGTGTGGCAGACATATATCACGTGCACAAGTCGGCAAATGTCCATCAGGCTTCTGGCGACTGAGAACAAACTTTCCTTAGGGGGGGGGGAGGGTCCTGAGACAGATGTTTTTCCCTGGAGAACAGGAATAAGGGGGCCGCGCGTTCACCAACCCCTCCACTAGGTGTCCCGGGTGTTCCCCAAGCCAACGCCGAAGGTTTCGAGTCAAAAGCTGTAAAGCTGCAAATGCATAATAGCCGGACAGACGCACAGAATCTTTGCTTTATATATAGAGATTACGATAAAGTATCGCAATAGGCCTACTTAATTTTTGGTATCGCCGATACTTTTTTGGATATTGCAGTGGATTTTGCGATATTATTATTTTGCTGGTATCGCATGCGTTTCGCGATACTTTTTTAGCCTGTCAGCCATACTCTGTAGGCTTTCCACTACGTATAGGCTCTATATCTCGCCCGCTTGAAAAATCGTGATCAAGGCTACTTCATAGGAATATTCTCCCCCTCTTTCATGTCACATACTCTCACCCTCCCTTGCCATTATCCCTAACGATTCCATGGGAATTTTTTCTTAATCATCGGTGCATGCTGCAGCATGCAGTGGGTTAAGAGCATATTCAGCGATCTTGTCGAAAAGTTTTGGTTAAGGTTTGGGTACCGTATCGCAATACGTTTAAGAAAAATTATTATTATTGGTATCGCAGTACTTTTATTAGGAAGCATTGGTATTGCTATGCAATACTTTTTTCCGTATTGTTAACAGCCCTGGACCTGGCACATACTTACGAAAGGGTAGTCCATGGAACGTAATTATAGCGCTGCAAGAGTAAGGTTGTAAAATCATCTCCACCACCAAGTCAAGTGTTTTCGATTAAATATGGCGGATGCTTTGGTTTTGTATTTACTCTGAATCTAAGGGGTAAGAGGGTAAAGGCATCATGATGCAACAAATAAACGGGCTGAAGGGAGTTATGACTCGCTTCTTAAGCTCAGAGGTTTTAATACGCATCCGTGGTTCTGCTAACTATCAGCGATCGCCTGGTATGCTCAGCACATGGAATCCTCTCCAGTTTACGCGACAGAACATTTCTACACTTGGAAGACCTATACATCACACAGGTACTTTTCGTGGTAATCCTTCGCTTTAGCGTAATTAATTCAAAATTATTTTCCAGAAAATAAATGGCCTAATTTATTAACGTCATATATTTCCAAACGGATTTGTCGCGTTTAAATGGAAGCCTGGTGTGATGAAAGAATCATACCTAATTAGAAGCTGGATGTGATGAAAAGAATCATACCTAAGTAGAAGCTGGACGTGATAAAAAGAATTTATATTTAAATGGAAGCTGAATCGATGAAAAGAATCATGGTTAAGTAGAAACTGGATGTGTTGAAAAGAATCATGCCTAATTATTATTAATCAGCCCTGCTATTGCGCCTGAGTCTAATGCTAAGTACATCAATCGATGGCGCATCAAAACCGCGATCAGGTCAATTCCAGGTGGTCAATCCGGTGATACGTGATATGCAGGGAAGAAGGGTATGACCTTGTACAGAAGGCGATGCTGTATAGGCAGAAGAAGATAAAACCACATTTAGTCCTTTGGTTACTATATCAAATGTGCCTTACATAATTCTTTAGAGAGTAAGAAATTATATTAAACTGACCTAAACTATATCGATATTTATCACTTAATTTATCAAATGACAAGGAACTCTTGTACTCCAGGTTATTGCTTCACTCAGTATTGTGCTGCCAACCAGAGTTTAATTAAATCTTAACCATTAGTTTAATGGCATTAATTATTTCATTGTATGCAAAAGTGAATGTGAAAATCCAGTTATATTTATTGTTACAAGTTGTTTTACATTCTAGTTTAAGAACAACTGTGTCTTTCCATTTTGATAAATGTCTTTCAAAATTGGGAAGAGAAGTGTTTCTTTGTGATCTTGCTAGATTAGCATGCATATGCTGAAGCCAATAATAATAAACAAAGTTTGTGTGATTTCTAGAAACTGGCCAGATGTGGAGTCTGACACAGAAGCGATATCGTTGGCGACCTAAGCTTGTCCGAGCGCCTTTTACTAAGCCACTTTCATTTGATTATTCAGGTAAGATACTGAAATAATGATTCATTGTTGTTATAAACAGTCAGATGCTTGTTTTAGGTTGTAATCTTAGGATTAATGTAATTATGCCAGACTCTGTGACACATGTCATATTTCTCTAGTGTGTCATTTTCAGTCTATTAGTTGGCCACTTGTGTTATTTGGTTAATTCTCTCGTTTGGACATCTTTCCAATATAGTATGCATTCATGGAATTATGGGTGTTTTTAATGATGTTCAGACGCTTGTATGATTCTTAGTACTTGGATAGTGTTCAGATTCCAGTTTGAGAGACTAATTATTCCATTGAGTGATGCTGACCAGTCTAATTTGGTGACACTTTGTAACTAGTTGCCAGCCATGGAGAATGTTGTCCTCCATAGATGCAGTGGTAGAAAGATGCTTGGATGCAACATCTTCTATCATTTACTAGGGACTGCTCAGTGTTGGAGTTCTCCTGTTGTCTTTCATGAACACTGAACTTGATGTCACCTCTCAGCTTCTGATGGGAATCTGGTGGTTGGACTCTGCGCATCTGCAAGAACTCACAAGAGGGCGGCGGTAGTTACAGTTTAACAACACTGTGTGATTACAAAGACCATTATCGTCACCCTCCTCCTTTATCTAGGCTTGAGACTGGTACTCGCTGTGTGCTAGCTGTGACTCACAAGCTGTGACTCTTCTTTGGTTTAAGTACTGTCGCCTGTTGATTGATATATAGTCTTCAATGACTTTAACATCAGTTGGATTGTTCAGGCAATGCTTTTGAGAGGCACCCAAAAGGTGTAGTAGCAATTTGCATGCAGAGCTGCGATAAGGGACTAAGAAAAGTGGATCCGAGTTTATTTGCTTCAGGTCATTACCTTGTTATGATGCTGCTTGATTAAAGCTAGATATTTCCACCAAAGGGGTGGTGCATTTGATGAGGAATTCTGCTTCGGTGACTTTGGTGGAAATATCTAGCTTTAATCAAGCAGCATCATAACAAGGTCATGAAACAAATCTGAAAAAGAAATCATTCATATTTTCCTTATTCTTATCATCGTCACCTGATAAATTCAGGTCAGAGGATCACAATAAGTTATGTACACAGGAGTCTTCTCATAGTTCTACCTTAAGCAATTGAGACGTGATTCTGGGTTGAAAGCAATGCGTAAGACCCTTGGCATCAGAATAACTCCGATTTGTTTCATAATTAGGTGACCAGACGATGTCGGTTGGATCAGTCAACATCAGTGAGCCAAAGTTAGGATTTGAAAATGTAGAAGAACTTCAGAAGTAAGTTGAAATTTACAATTTGTAACTTGTAGACAGTAAAATTATTCATTTTTGGTAAGAATTCATTGTAGACCTGTTTGTGCACAGCCGGTCACATGCAAATCTGCTTGCTGAGGAGTTAGGACATTGTTCCCAATTATACCAGTTTAATATACAAGAAGTGTTAATGAACATTTCAGGAACTTGCTGTGAACTTGCAGCTGTAATTAGCTGCATGATGCTGGGCAGCAGTTGCTAGCTGCAGCTGGCTTCAAGGTGAAATAGCAATGTACACATACACTTGGCAGTTAACATATTCATGCTTTGAATTATTGTCTGGAAGCAGTTCATATTAATGTGTCAGACCCAAAGTCGTTCTCTTGTTCAATCTGCGTTGAATGCTGCTTCTAGCCTGATAACTCGACTTCCGTGCTCCTCGCATATTTTTACTTATACGTTTGACCAAGGCTACATTCTCTACCCCTCTTAACTCATATTCAACTTAAGAGAGGTGTTTGTACTGATCTCCCAATCCCTTCTGGCTTTGCTCCTTTTTGTCTCTGTGATCTCATCTGCCTCAATGACCTCACTTTGACCCCTACACTCACTAGACCAACTTGAACTCTTTGTCCCGTGGGTGAGGACTACCATGGCCAAATCTTTTGCTTTTGTTGGTCCCACTATGTGGACCCAACTTCCTCCAATGACCTGGTCATTGCTTCAAGTGGAGAACCTACTGCATCCTTTTTATTTTCTTGGTGTTTCTCTCATTGGTAGTGGTTCTGATTGGTTTAGCAGTGCTTTCCATATAAACTTACAGATACAATACAATAAATTGTTTGGTATTAAATCATGACCACTTGCTCATAATCAGACAGCAGTGTGACCTTTCAAAGTAATTTGGTGAAATAGTTTGATGCTAGCTATAGCTGGCACAGACAGTGCAATTGCCTAAAAGTTGTATCTGACAGTTTATGTCTCTGAGTTTACTAGCCACACTAAGA
Source organism: Bimastos eiseni (assembly GCA_959347315.1). Taxonomy (NCBI): domain Eukaryota; kingdom Metazoa; phylum Annelida; class Clitellata; order Crassiclitellata; family Lumbricidae; genus Bimastos; species Bimastos eiseni. Next base: position 23,964,189 of record OY365808.1, read on the forward strand.
CATAGGCCCTACATATGTCATATAATATCAGTGATTGGTTGTTTGGCATTGTTATATTTTATCATACTCTAATTTGCAGTGCTGATGAAAATGTGAAGAAGATTTTTAGCCTTGAATATGGCACAAATGTAAGTAATTGTGATTTTATGCAATTTTATTTGTCATATTGTCAAGGTTTTTCAGTGGTGGACTTAGGTTTGGGAATTCTCTCCTCTTCATCATCCTACTCCATTCTCCTTTTCCTCATCCTCGTCTTCCTCATCCTCCTTTTCTTCATTGTCTTCCTCATCCTCCTTTTCTTCATTGTCTTCCTCATCCTCCTTTTCTTCATTGTCTTCCTCATCCTCCTTTTCTTCATTGTCTTCCTCATCCTCCTTTTCCGCATCCTCCTCTTTTTCATCCCCTTCTTCCTCATCTTCTTCCTCATCCTCCTCTTCCTCATCCTCTTCTCCATCGTCCTCTGTCTGTTCATTCTGCTCAGTTACTCACATAATTTTGTTCTCCGCTTATGATTTACCTTTTTGTATTTCTTATCCACCATGAGCTATGTCTTTGTCTTTTGAACTCATTTTCTAATTATTAACTTGATTTAAGGATTTGTTTTGATGTACCATTAGTTGATGCCTTATGCATCATCTTAGATGTTACACATTAATTAATGCAATTAAGCGTCTAGCCTCCTGGGCTGGTCAAGTCTAACTGCATTGTCCAAGATCTAAGCCTACCTGCATTGTCCATTGTCTAAGCCTACCTGCATTGTCCACTGTCTAAGCTTACCTGTGTTATCCATTGTCTAATGATCTTAGTCTTACTCCATTTAGGATGTGAAGTCAGATTTGTCTGTCTGTACATCTCTTTGTTAACTATTTGTACTTGTGGTAAACCAGTTCTACATTTTGCTATCACGTTGACAGTGTGGCATTTAAGGCATCTAACTTGAATATGTTAGTTTAGGTTTTCAGAATATAATATAACTACTTATTTTATAATTGAATTCATTGTGGAGTTTCAGATCTTGTTCTTAAATGAAAAATGTTTTATAATTAAACTGTTAGGAACTAGAGAGTATTAGTTATTGCTGTTTTATCTAGCCTTGTCTTTTTCTTTGTTATGTCTCTAGTTTCTCTGTTATGTGAAATCCAAATACATCCTTTAATAATTTGGTGAATTGAATAATTATGCAACAATATATAATTTATTGTGTCTAGATATATTTATTGTCTTCTCAAGGTAAATATTTACTTTTAAATATTAAGTTAACAGAATCCTTTATTTCCAGTATAGAAAACAGTTTCCTTTTGTCTTATAACAGTTAGCTGTCATGAACAAGTTGATCAATAATCTCGTGGAAAAGGTCAAAGATCATCCACTCGATCTACAGTCACTCGAAGTGATCAGTATGTACCAGTTTGAAAATATTTTAAAGTCATGAAATGAAACTAGAGAACAAAATAGTAGTACCAAAATTCTCTCTAATCTTTATCTTTGGTTGTTACGTCCTGCCCATTACTGTCTTCTATTTGTAAGAATTATTTACTTGAGATTGCCTTTATAGATGGTATTCCACCACAAAAATTTCCTTGAACAGATGGGATTTTTATGGGTAGGGAGCCAGTTGATATGTGTTGTATCAATGCATTTACTCAGACTGGTATTGATATGTGTGCCTTTCAAGAACTTCTAGAGGGTAACTGCAGATCTAACTAATCTAAATGAGTGCATTTTAAGGTAGGCTGAGAATGTATGTCGAGCAGAAGAATCACAACATGCACACACTTTATGAATTGGAAGATTTTATCATTTTCTAATCTCCTGTATTTATATGGTGCTGCTCATGACCAAAACCAGTGGATTTTACTATTGAGTAATACAGACTTCAGGTGCTTGCAAAGATGTGGAAGGGATAAACTGAAGTATTCAAGTCACACACTCTATCGAGAAAAGGCGATTCCAGCTGATGGACTCAACATGGACAAAGCTTTTGGACTGAGCTGTAGCAGTATGCATATGATGGACAATCAGGAGTTCGTGGGCAGTCGTGCGAAGATTGCTGAGGTGACTGAAGTGCAAACGTCCGTAACGTATAATGGGGCAGAGCAAACAATTTATAGATGATGGTTACAGAAAATGCAGATGCAACACTTCTCTGGGATATTTACTCAGCAATTCAGAAACTGATATTGCTAAATGCTTGAAGTCACACAGAATTCAGACTTGGGCACCAGTATATTGATGCTATGTGAGTTTATATAAAACTGCTTTGTATAAAGAATATATTAACACAGTTTTTTTTTTTGTAGTTGCCAAGGACACTATAATGATAAGAAACGAAATAAAGCACTGCCTTCAGTTTAGAAATGTAAGCATTTAAGAAAATATAATTTCTTAAGTTGTTTTGAAATTCAGGATTCTTCCAGAAAAATTGGTTTTGCTTCTGTGCTGTTAGTATTTGCATGTGCTTGTATTGATACAGGTTGCTTTCCTGTTAAATTTAGTATTTTTCAATAGATTTTATTGTAACACAGTCTAATTTACAACAGTATGCATGTATGTGCATATAGTGATCTATTTACTGCAAAGCTTCTTTTCAGTGCCAGGTCTTAATTAAATACTTTTCTATAATAGTATATGGCTACAAGGGTATAAAAACAATTTGTGCATATAGATGCAGAAGGCCAATTGTAAAGCAATGCTTGACCTGAATGACCTCATGTAGTATGAATGCTGCAATTAAATCATGAGATCGTGGCAGTCGACATGTTCTACTGGTTCTATGAGCAAAGTATTCATGTTAAAAGTCACAACATGATATTTTACTGGCATTAAAAGTGATCTTTGGAAATAAATTCTGGTCTGCTTTTTTTAAACACCAGTCTCCAACTGCCACCAGGGTAAAATATGTACAGATAAACACCAGGGCATTTATAAACAGTTATACAGACCTGTGTGTAATTATGCATTCATAGGCATGTGTGCATGTTTGGCTGTCTGTGTGAGTCGTGTCATGTGCTGTTAATCATGCTAATAACCAACATTTTCTCTAGCAACACATTATTTGACATTATATGTGTTAGTGCTAATAGCATCCAAAATGGTGACCAATATTCTAGAGTCCGTTGTGGTTTTTGCAACTGCTATGATGGCAGTGGTCATAATTTTTTATACTTTTAGGATAAAATCAACAAAGCACGACTTATCAAACGCATTGCAAGGCGTAAAAGGATGCTGAAGGATTTGAAGTGCAAGGACATTGAAAAATTCAACTGGCTTGCAGGTGAACTAAAAATCCGCTACGTTGAAGAGACAAAGTTTGATCATTGGAGGCTCTCGAAGAAAGGCCTTCGAAAGAAGATTGCCAGAGACGCTGCCATTTGCCTGAAAAAGGAGAAGATGGAAGAATTCAGGAAGAAATTGGAACAGGAACGGGTTGTCTTTGAAAAGTACAGGGATGCTGAATTGGAGAAAATTGAGGCAGAGTTGCGTGAGCTAGGAATAAACGAGATGACAACGCTTAAAGAGACTCTGGAGGCAATGAACTTGGGTGACTTGCTGCCAAAGCCGCAGCCAAGGATGAGCAGACGTCGACTGCTGCTTCATAAGAAGTTCGAGTTGTATGGTGAACGAAAGAAGGTTCTGGATGAACAGATTCTAAAAAATTATGGATTTCTTACTGAAAAAGAAATGCCTTATCTACCTTAGAAAAATTAGTCTTGTACTGGTTGAGGGTGTTCCTGGAACACCTGGAGAGTTCCTGGAATTACTCATGTTTAATAAATTCAGTTGAAAATAAAGGAAGATTAAAGTTGCTTTTGTTGTAAGAACAGTAACTCTTAGTTATAGACACAGCTGACTGAGTCTGAGTGATCACTTTTCGTCATAACAAAGGTTTGCTGTCAGAATGTAAGCGAATTATTTAACTATTCTATAACAGAATTTAATTAGGGGCTGGATGTCAACAGAAAATTACCTTTGAACCCCTTCATCCCCTTGTCAACATTTGGCACTACCTTCCCCGTCTCTTTGGTGAGTGTCCAAAGCACAGTAACTTTTCCAACATGTTACAGATTTGGTGAAAATACGACAATATTCCTGTATGTGCTCGTTTGTTCTACAAAGGACTATTATGTCCAGCATATTGGCATTAACACTAACATCAGCAGGCAATGTGTTGAAACATCTTAAGTCGACTACTGGTAGTCGATCATTGTCTAAGTTCAGCCTAAGTTCTGGTTGTTTGTGTCATGCCATGACATTGTACATATGTATATATATATCACAACCTCAGCAGCAATGTCAGCTGGTGAAGATAAGAGGAGCACAAACAATATTCTCAATTTGCCTCCATCTTGTATGCAATAATACAAGTAAGTAACTTTCATGACTGACATTAGGCCTGTGATGCTCGCAGTAACATGGCACAGCTGCCAGACCTCAGGCTGCTCCCAGCAGAATCCACAGAGTTTCACCAAGGTACAAACTGTTTGCTGTCTAATTGAAATTATTTTTGAGGCACAGTTATACTTAAATGACCATATACTGTATATCAACTTTAGATGTGGACATACTTTGTTTGCATTAGGATGATCCATCTGTTTTCACTTTGGTGGATTACTCCTAAGCATTCTACTAAGTGTAAGAGTGAAAACTTCAAGACCAAGACCAGAGGCGCGTTTACAGAAAACGGGGCCCTAGGCGCAAACATTCTGGGGCCCTCCGAATTTATACACTGAGTGTGAGGGGCCGTCTATAAATGACGTCACGCACCCATTGGAGCGGTCATACATCTGTGACGATTTGCGACGAAGGACAAAGAGTTTGAGATATGTGAATCACATCAAATATCAAAATACTCAACTTTATTTTAAAAAATTCACTTAATTAAGCAGTGAGTCAACTTCTGGTGGCGAAGCTCATGACACCCCGCCTTCACTCTTACCAACACAGCTAATCGAACCAATTGATATTCACTTTTACAAAGCGACTGAATTACCACAATACACTTGTCATGTGAATGCTTAGCTGCAAAAATAGAGAATATAAATTATATTTATAATATTTCAAACGTGAGACATGTCATTTTGTCTGAAAAGTTTTCATTCATCTGGGGGTCTCTGGGATGTTATTTTGTAATTAATGTTTTCATTCATTTGGAGCCCATGATGTGTTATTTTGTATTTAATGTTTTCATTTATTTGTGGGCTCTCTGAGATGTTATTTTGCATTTAATCATCTGGGGACCTCTGGGATGTTATTTTGTAATTAATGATTTCATTCATTTGGGAGCCCATAAGATGTTATTATGCATAAAATGTTTTAATTCATTTGGGAGCCACTGAGATGTCATGTTGTATGTAATATTTTAAGCATTTGGGGGCCATCTGAGATTTGGGGGCCTTGGGCACGCGCCTATTGCCCCTATAGGTAAACGTGCCACTGACCAAGACTGGTGTTCTGAGACCAAGACAAAGACTGTATGGTACCAAGACCGAGACCAATGCACTAGATCCAAGACAGAACAAGACCGAGGCTTTTCAGAATTTATTCCTCATGGTAAAACAGACTAAATGATAAAAACAACTAAAAACAGACCTGTTACTTTCCCAGATTTTCTTAAATCTCTGCTTTTTGAATAAAAGATCCCTAATTAAGCATTGCCTAAACGAGTTGTCTATTCGCATTGGTACGGGCCAATCTTATAATGCGAGATCTAAGGAAGTTTGCAGAAAATTTGTTGAGACTGCTTGTTCGATACATGACTCAACAATATGAAATGCCATTGTAGTCAAGGATCCAACTAATATGCATACCAATAGCAATGAGAAGCTTGTGGATTCAAAAGTATGCGAGTCAGTAATTAATCTGTAGGCTACTTAGTGTGACTTTTGTAACAAGCTGCATTTTTGTCAGCATGATATCTGAACAAAAATTGATTGATTTTACATTGTTAAGCAATTAGATTTATCAGCTATTGCACAAGTCCATTTTATTTGTTAATCATAGCATTGATTTTGGTTAGGAGTGCCTCTGAATCACTGAATGGCACTTTATAAATTTTTGATTACAATTACATATAATCCATAACCAATTAAATTAAGTTAGATGCTCTCTTTTGGACTTCCAATAAATCCATAAACCTAATTAGACAAATTTGGCACATTCTTCAATTTTTTACATTCTGATTAGTGTATACTGTATAGCTCAAGGATACACCATTTCATATCATTTACCAAAATATGCCAATTTGTACATTTTTAAGTAGGCTCCATAAGTCTAAGCTGTATTTTCAGATAAATTACACGTATAATTATTCTAAAAAAATAAAAATTTATGGTCACGGCAGCTATTAAATTTTACTTACAATTACTATAAATAGTATTGATACTGCTAAGATGCATTGAGAAAGCCAAACATATTGAGTAATTGCTCTATTAGGCTCTTGACAAGTAGTTTCTGAAGAATTCGTTGTAGGCAACTTTTCCTGATCCCCGGGGATCAAGTGATTCAACCAAGGCACAAAACTCGCCTTCTGTGAGGTCAACTTTGTGGGATCGCAGAAGCTGATGAAATTCAATCCGTGTTATAAAGCCACAGCTGAGTTGGTCAAGGCTACAAAGACTATTCCTCATTTCCTTGAAATTATTGAGAATGCAGAGATGTATTCTTTGTTTAGCATTAGCGTCCAATGTTGATGATTCATCCACACAAGTCTGTGTAGTGCTAGCAGGCATCTCTGGAGGCTTTGGTGTCAAAGGTTTTTCCACTGAATTGACTTTGATCTGAAAAATTTGCATTACATTGTTTAACCCTGTAATGATGATAAGCATGTACTAAAAGCAAATGGAAAATCAATGCAGTTCATAATTGAAGTGTTAAACTGCACTGTTGCAGTTTTTATTCACATCAGTCACCTCAATTAATTATAGTACAAATTAAAAAAACTGCTATGTAGAGTCAAGCGACTAGCAGAAAGATGGAAGATAGTTGGATTCACTTGTTCGGCACAATTATACAGCACCATAACCAACTACGGCTTAATCAGATAAACAGCCCATAATATTTTGAATGATTTCGATTACATAAAACAAGACTTTAAATATCTAATAATGATAAAAAACTTTCACCCAGTTTGATTAAAAATAATTTTAAAATTTACTTCAAAAGTCTCCACATTTGATTGTCGTGATCCACCAAAGCGAATATCATGTGTTGTCAAATTATGGTGCCTTGATTTGAGCACAAGGTGTCGCAGAAATTCTGAGTAGCTAAAGGTGTGGCAACTCCTGAGGTCATATTTCAAAAGAATCTTTACAATTTCGTTTTCTGTGACGTCAACATTGTACAAACGAATGAGGTCTGCAAAGAAAACAGACAATAGCTTAGAATCATAATAAGAATTTATAAAGATCATAATTAAAACATATCAAACGTATTAAACATAGTCAATAAAAAAAAATTCTTTGTGACATTATTTAGCATGGAACTGACAACTTTATGATAGCTAAATTGTTGAATACAAAGTTTGTTAAAGGACTAACTGGCTGTATATTCACTTGTCAAGGGATAAATGTGTGAGTACCACTTTGATTAAATGAAACAATAAGTGAAAAACAAAAATAGATATAAAATATTTAAGATATTTTAGGTACTCTAAAAAAACACTGACTAAATAAAACTTGCTTATTACTTCACTGTAGCTAGGTCTATATCTCTATTTCTTTGCCAGTATTACATTGTCATTATGTATCCTTGCACCTGAACATATTTTATCAAAAAGTGCGTTGTAAGATCCTCGCAGATGCTGAAACATGACTATTTAGCAGAGTTACAGAAATGCATCTCAAGCAGTAGTGTTTCTTGAATTATTTCTTCTGCTAAAGTTTTAATTTAAAGTGGCAAATAGATGAGGCCACGTTATGGTTCCTTGCTTATCGTCTAGCATGAATTCTGTCAATTACATAATGCAGAGCATTGGATAACCGAGCAGTACTTCAATTACTGAGAAGGAATGCTGGAATGTGGTCTGTTGTACATGTTTCTGATGATTACAGAAGCAACCATCATGTTTTGGAGTTTGTCACTTTCAAACTGATCCATGTTGGATGAGCTGAGCTCTCTGAATCTCACTAAACATTGGTGATTTCTTCTTGGTTCGTGTTTCCTCAGCTGGGCATTATGAAGAAAAATGCCATATTATTCATGTAGGTAACACACAGACCAATATCGAACACTTGCATTTGACCAAACAGCTTATAATTGGTACATTATTTTTAAACTGTAAGGAAAGAAATTTTGAGATCACTTACTTCTGAATTCACTTTGACTAATTTCCCCGGTATTATCCGGGTCCAGATTGCGACAGTACTTCTGCATTTTTTTCCAGTGCTTCCTCACAATGATACAAAGTTTTGCTTCAACGTCCTCAGCATTGACGAGAGGCGTGAAGGGGCGACGACAACTCAAGTCTAGACTTCTTGACATACGACTGGACATGGTCTAAAACATTAATGAAAAATAAAGAAAAATGCCACAATACAATCATTTAGTGCTACTCAAACTGTGGTCTGGTAGGTCTGGTATGAATCCATGAGTAATTGGTTACTGGGCACGGAATGAAGACTCCAATTACAATTTAATTACTCAAATAAAATATTAAATTATAAACTATGTACAAATAAGAACTGAAACCACTCTTCATAAACAGTCTTATATATGTACAGCAACATATGTATAGCTCTCTAAACATAGACAATATAATTTATGAAATCTAAATTTTAATATAGAAGTCATATATTATTAGCCGAAGTTGAAAAGCTAGTCTATGGTAAAACTCGGAAAACAATTTACTGGCTTGTTGCATCAGAATATTTGAGAAGCACTGGTCTAATTGATCAGAGGCTATGACGGACACATGCAACACTAAAATTGTTGACATGATGTGATAGTCACATTGACTATCAGTCTGTCACATCATGAAGCACTTAATTATATGCATAAATTTAGTGATATATGAGTGTAATATGAAGCTTCTAGATCAAAACTTCATGTAATGTAATCATGTAGATTTAATTACATGTAACTATATCTTATCTAGCATGGAGCTCCTCACTGGCCACTGCCGAGATAATTCTCACTCCGTGTTTACAGGTACATGCTTTTATAATGAAGAAGGTGAAGCATGATATGGCATGACTAACTTGACTGCTGCACTGCGATAAGCCCGTCTGTGGTCTGTTTTCTGAAATGGTTGTTGATGGCCGGACAGAGATGAATGAAGTTTTTGGCCGAATGATACCAGCGCATTTATCTTCAGCAGATTGTTGATTCAGGAACATCACATAGTCAAGATTTCCAAACTCATTTACAGGAAGATTAGACCAAACCAAGTCAAACTGTGACAGCAAACATAATTTCAATTAAATTTACCTAATTAGAAAGCATAGTGCGCCTGAATAATTCTTTCACACAGGGGCGTCTATCCCCTAAGACATAGGAGCAACATAATGCCCTGTAAGTCATTGAAGCAACTTCCCCCCCCCACATTGATACTATAGAATGGCTCAACTGCAAATAATAAAAGAATTTTAATGGTATAATATTTAAAAAATTAACATTCCCTAGTTTCTTAATGAGATCTCCCCCCATATTTCTTAGATGGAACATTTGCTCCAAGGTTTCTATGGCATAGACTTCATACAAGACGTATGACATATAAATTCTCATAGCATATAAATTCTGATAGTATACAAATTCTTAAAGCATATGAATTCTTGTAGCATATAAATTCCTTATAGCATGTGAATTTAAAATCCAGATGTGTGGATAATAATTCACCAGATATCACACAATTATGCCTTGAGATAACATTTATGGTGAAATAATGTAATCCAGGGAATACCTGTTCAGGAGTCAGTTTCCGAATGAACCGCTGGCAAATCACATAAAAGTTTTCCTTTGAAACGACACCAAGCTGTGCAAAGTCGACATCTTGAAGTGCTTTTGAGATCAGAGGATGACAAACTTCCACTTGTCTTGCAACATAGTCTAGGATTTCTTCTGTTGACACTTCATCAGTTGCTTTAGAAGTTGTCTGTGTTAATAAAAAAAAGCCTTCAATAGTATTCATCGAAGGACATCTCAGTAAATCACTGCTATGAAATAAATAAAATTAATCAACAACAAAAAATTAATCAGTAGATGTTAATTTTTTTAAATTATAACTTTTTTATTAATCTTTTCAAATAAATTGCTGTAAATCTTGCATGGGTCTATACAAATGTCTTCTTTATTACCTTACCATAAGAAGACTTTCATCAAATACAGATAAAACTGTAGCCAGTCAGCAGCACACTAATGTCAAACCAGAAAAGGAAACAAAGCATACATTACTGTACCATAATATTTGGGTCTTTTGCCATTCCCAGGAAATCCTCATAATTTACAGTAGTATCATTGGTATCAATGCTATTGATGGACTTCAAAAATTCCTTAAACTGAATGTCAGTCAGTTTGAAGCAGAAGTTGTCTAGTATGCTCCGTAGGTCCTGCATTGAAATTCGACCAGATATCTGTTGGTCGAGTGATCTACAAGCCTGTCACAGACACATTGATAAAAATGATGTTACTAGTTCTGACTGCATGAAAGCCTATTAGCATTCTTTGGCACTTAAAGGTTGATACCAAAGACATTTTAATCTGTAGAATATTTGTGTCACATACTGTAACAGATGTTTATTAGTCTGGTGTCATTCCTCATGTCAACCCATCAGTTGCCACTTCAGTAATAAATGCTTGACATGCACAAATCTGTGAAATTCTCAAAATGAATATATTCAATGGAGCATGCATGATCTAAAAAATGAAAATGTAACTCACGTTCATCAGAACATCGTAACGTTCTGTGATTTTTCGTCGCAGTTTTGACTCTGCCTCGTTTGGAGACAGATGGGCAAACTTTGTTTGTGGATATCCAACTGTGTCATCATCAACAGTCTGTATGTAACTGTCCTCCCTACCATCTTCAAAGAATTTGAGAAACTCCTGGTAATAGAGTCGACTTTTTGGCATCGTCAGTCCAAGCCTAAGACACATCCCAAGTAACATTTCAATGTCTGACACATTGGTAATGTCATTCTAAAATAACTACACAATAGTCAGATTTAAAAAAATATTTTCTGCAGACATAGACTTATTTAACCAGATATATATAAAAATGGCAACAATTATATTGAAGAGAAGATTACTCCGATTTTGAAGACAACAATAATAACCACATGATCAGATCAAAAATAAATAACTGAAGCATCTTTCACCAAAAAAGCAGCAGACATCTGAACTTTATAGTTCAACTTTCAGCAAGATTTCATATTCTGAACTTTCCTGTTTTTGTTGTTTTGAAATCGGAAACAAAGAAAGCCTTTCAGATGCTTGAGTCACCCATTTAGAGTAGTCATGGCAATTCACAATAAAATATTGTCCTCACAATTTAGACATGACATTAAGATCAATTCTAGCAAGTCATTTGCCATTAAAAGCAAAATGCATCAAATAAATTAAATTAGAAATATATAAAAAGGAAACAGCAATTGCTTAAACAGTTGCACCTGTCAAGAATATCGAAGAGTTGATCATCATCAACAATGAGGCTCAGTTTCAACAGCAAGTTCTGAATGTCGGAACTGGATAATGAGCCCCTCTGCTTTGTGTCCAAAGCTTTAAAAGCTGTCAAATTATCATTGTAACGGCTGCGCAGCTTAGTTCTAAAATTCAAAGATTTCCAAACATAGATTGAGAATAAGCAATAATAAAATTATGTTGACCTATGTTTGTGATTCAACAGGCTCACATGTTCAACATCTTTACACATTCAATTCAAGTTAAAATATGATATTATGGCATTCAATATTCAGAATAGAAAAGTAGTACAAACCCTTTCAAATTGCATTCTCTACTAGTGTTTAATTATTCCACCTAATTTTGGCTAATGAATTTACCTTGAAAGGACAATGTTGTATATTATGACAATATTCTGCCATTAATCCTTACAGCATCCGTTCCTCTCTCAATCATAGACCTATCTTATGTAGAACAAATACACGTCAATTCTCAATTAAATACATAGGACCCATCACTTGGAATATGACACCAATTGAAATTCGTCAATTCAGCACAATCAAAGTTTTTTAAATAAATATAAAAAACATTTGTTAACCACCCTTTCTAAATACTTGGTGTGTGCACAGACAGCATTAGTTAACAAGTTAAGACGATGATTTATGTTTCAATTGTATGTACCTGTTGCCCAATATCAAATTGTATAGGGGAGGCCCTGTAAGCAGACCAATAGGTCCCTTAGGGGTTTACTTTCCCTATTATCCCTCTTATTACCGTTTTTTCATGCATTCTTATTTTTGTGCTTAATTGTTTGAGATGGATAATAAAAACATGTGGTTATGGTTAATATTGGCACTACATAAATCATCGGATTACCTGTAATATTTTTAGCCCTGTGAGCTCAAAATCTTTTAATTTGAAGAATAACAGATTGTCATAACTCTATTTCTGAACAGAAGAGTTGCAGCAAATATATACAAACTAAAAACTCACTTGATCAGCTGCATCAGTTCATCAGTGTCCATCATTTCCACTCTTTCTGTTTGATGCTGATGATCCTTCTCTATCCTCTGACGTAGGTCTTCCAGACGCTCTGCTCTTTCTGCATTGCTTTGCTCTGTTATCTTGCGGCTCAGTCCTTCCTGATCGTTGAATGCAAACTTCTCAGCCATTAGGCACTTTCGGAAATCATCATAATCCACAAAACCATTTCGGTTTACATCATACCTAATGACAGGAATACTGAATCACTTAACTGAGGTTAAGCACTTGCATGCAGTGCAAATTCAGCTAGATAATATTAGGTGCCTTTGAGGAGATTTCTGAACCAATGACAGAATTGTAATAAAGATGAATGTATGCAATTAAATCAGTTAATAGCTCCAAGTAATTTAATAAAATTCATATTTGTCTGTGCAATTTGTTATAACTGCTGATACTTAATGACAACAACTCAAAACATTTCCCAAAAATATGCCATACTTCAAATAGTGCCATAAGCACATCCTCATCATGTAAAACAAAACAGAACGTCAAGCCAACATTAACCCATTAATGTCAACTGAACTGAACTATTATAGTGACTTTTAACTGACTCACATGGACCACAGAATATCAAACTCCGTTTGGTCAAGTGGAATCATGAACTGACTGAGTTGTTCCCTCATTGCAGCTCGTGTGATCTTTCCTTTATTCTTTGGATCAAGTGCACGAAAAGCCTTACATGACAAAACAATGCAAATTTTTTAAAACTCAAGTAGCTTTTATTGATAAAAAATATATATCATTAAATAATTTGCAAATGCCTGACTTGCTGAGCCAGGTCCTTCCAGCTTCCTGAGTAAGCAATTCAACACAAATATTTTCCAGATCCAGGGCTGCACCATTTTTTTATATACACAACCAATTACCTAGAATTAAATGGTTACCTACACAACTATTGCTGCTGCATTTGTACTACCTTTGAAAGGTCATGCCACTTTACATGAAACTTTTGCACCAGGGCGTCATGGGCTTCCTCGGCTGTCCAAAGTTCAGTCGGTTTTGTTTGATTATACCTAAAAATTTACACCATTATTATTATTAATTATATATTGAGCAATTATCTAATGCATAAAACATCTACCAATGGTATATAGTTAATATTATTAGTTATATAATTACATATAAAAGCATAAAATATAATATGTCATAAAAGAAGAAACTAGGATAAGAAAACTGGACAGCATATAAAAATCTAATTAAGGCTTATTGAGATTGTTCATATTTAAAAAAAGTGCTAATTACATCATCATCATTTACAAACTATCGCCAGCAAATAATTTGATCTGTAAAATATCTGTGGCTCATAATCTGATACATTGGTGTCAATGCCTCCACTTGAGGAATTTTCTATCTTACATTGAAGTGGTGCCTTACAGATGTACGATTACGATTACTCTATGAAATATTCACTTTTATTAGATTTTGAAAGTTACAATATATTGCAATTCATTTTCTTATCAGACTAGCATCACCAAAATTTACAATAAACTTCCAGGACAAGACATCAAGGTGAGTCTATTACTGTAATTACCTGTGAACAGATTTAAGCCAGCGATGTCCATCAATCGTCTCACGCTCTTGAAAGGCCTCAAGAAAGTCCTCATAGCTGATCCGAGTTGATCCTGTAATTCCTGTTCTCTTACAGAACTTTTCAAATGCATCATTGTTCATGATCAACATGAAACTTTGAAGCATGGCACGAAAATTCCTCTTTGTTAGAAAGCCATCACGATTGTCGTCAAATTTATCAAATGCATCACGCAAGTCCTAAAGCAGAAACCAGATCAACACAAACATATACTTTAAACAGTTATCATGAACAATGATTCTATATTACATGATTTCCATTCAGCATATACCTATTTTAAAAATACAAACTTGTATTTTTAATGAAGGAAAAAATATGTATCTGGCAAAATAATTTAAATTTCGATGACAAGAACAATTCTGAATAGAAAGCCTGCAATCCTATTAAAAATAACCAAAATAGCAAATTAACACAATCTGTAAAAGTAATCAAAGTATTTGCGACCTTGAGCAATTAGCATAAGTCAAGGTTAATTACTGGTACCTCAAAATTTTCCCTCAGCTTCTGTCTAAGTCTTGATTCAATCTCCTCTGCTGAAAAGTCAAACTTAGCACCACGTATTTCGTTGAACCTATGATTCGGTTGTTTGATAAGTTCTTTTGCTGGTCCACTTGGCCGAGAATCTTCAAAGTTCAACAGGAAGTTAGTATAGGTCATGTGACCATTGAGGAATGAAAGGTTGCTGCAGAGCTTCGAGAAGTCATCATCATTGATACAGAATCCAAAATATTCCAGTAGCTTGATAAAAGCAAACACATATCTATCAGTAATATTAGATAATCAATCAGTTGGCCAATAAAAATCAAAGACAGACAATTGATACCTTCAGTAAAGCAGTCTAACATGAAATCTGAGCATGCTGCTAGCAATTAATGTACAAGTTCAAGTCATCTTGTGTATAATCATAGCAGAAGGAATTTAAGAAAATCCCCAAACAGACAATTGCTGATGTGGCAGCAGAAAACAAAAAGATTTCAAAATTTCTATTGACAGTATGGTTCACAGATTTCTGAGACAAGCAGCAAATAAAATCTCATCACTAATCAGAAAAAAATTGTACAAACTTTGACATTGATCTGAACCCAGCTGACGATGCTCTGCCTGAAAAAGTGTGGCTGCTCATTCAAGTGAAGGACATACCATAATATTTTAGTTTTAGTGGAAAGAACAATAATTGAATCGTTTAATCCAAAAAATGCTACTAGCAGTGAAAGTAGCTATATGTATCAATAAATTCACAACAGTTACAATTGACGGTAGGCCCCATGACAAAAACGCAACAAAATGACCATGAATCAAACTAAGAGATAATGAAACAGAGTCATAGACTTTACTTTACTTTACTTTACTTTACTTTTAACAGAGACATTACTTTACGAAAGTCCTTCTTGCTAATCTTGTTCTTGTTCTGCCTTGCATAGTACTGGAAGGCTCGTCTAAGGTCGCTCGACTGCTGGCTCATTTTGGCCTTCAACATGACAATCATTTCGTCCGTTGAAAGCTGAGAAGTTTTGTTCATCACCTTTGACATCATCAAGTTCATTCTAAAAAACAAAATGAGTAAACATATAATTTATTTAGTCATTCATTCATTCAGACCACACAACGATCCATCCATCTTTCCCCGTTTATCCAATCCACCCATTAAATTTAAAGTTTCTAAATACCTATTCAAATAAATATAAAACACATAATAATTAAAGAGCATTCAAATGCTTTAGATAATGCAACTGACCTTTGTTCATGTTCAGTTTTATGACTTTCAATGGCCTTTCTATTGTTCCTGATGATTTCATGGCTGATACCCTTCATGTCAGTTGGGTTCAGATCTGTGCCAAGGTTTGAAAAAAATTCTTCATAATTTATGAGATTTTCTTCACTGCTTGTCCCAGCAAATCTTTTAACCATGCTGTCAATAGAAATTTTGAAATTCAACAAATTCGCCAGAATAAAAATTCATAGTGCAAAAATTTGCAGAAATATAATTTAGCAAGTTCAAAATAATTGGTGAGATTTTCTTTGCTGCTCGTTCCAGCATGCTCCAATATTTAAAAAAAAAACACATAATACAAAGTAGCTGTTCAATCAATACTCATAGGTATTAAGACATTGCTGTTAATTCAAATTATTGCTTTCTGTTCACATTGCTGCTATACAGTACATTACATATACAATGTGTTCGTGAAGAATGTATGCATCAGATTTATAATTTTACCAGTTTCTATGAAAGTATTATCAATCACTCCGAGTAGAAAATATCTGGAGCAAATATGGTTCTTCATTTAAAAAATAATTTCTTAAGTATATAAAAAAACGAGTTCTGCAATCAATGCACTGAAAGCAAGTGAAGCAGAGTACACTGTTCTTACCTTTGGAAATGTTCATTGGAAACAGGCATTGAGTACTTCTCCAATATCCTTCTAAGAATCTTGCGTGACACCTTCCCTGATTCACTTGGATCGTACGACCCCAATTCTGATAGGATCTTCTTGTAACTGGCTTCAGTCTTATCCCGAATACTGAGCTCAAGCTACACAAAATTTTAAACAACAGAAAAATTAAGATACATAGACAAATAGCAGCAGTGTAAGAATAGAAATATATGATATCTATCGCTCGTCTTTACTTAAGAGCACAGATCTTAGCTATTCTTCAATAGCCAACAAAAATCATATCTTAGATAAAATCTCACAACTCTGGAAGTTGATGCATTGCAATACTGTCAAGCACCAAGAAATCAAGTTTTAATAAGTATGAATAAATGCAATTTGTCATGTTAATGACAACCTGTCATGATATTTATTTTATACCAAAGCAATATTTTTATTGCTTTTATTTGTTACCCTCCAAAACAGTAAAACTTTACCGTGGTCCAAGCCATTATTGCAGGTTTATGGTCATTGTATCGATGGCAGGAATTAAGCCATTTGTGGCCTTTCTAAAACAAAGAAAAAATCCGTATCAAAAGAAATTAAGCCATTTTGTGGTCTTTCTAAAACAAAGAAAAAATCTGTATCAAAAGAAATTAAGCCATTTGTGGTCTTTTCTAAAACAAAGAAAAAATCTGTATCAAAAGAAATTAAGCCATTTGTGGCCTTTCTAAAACAAAGAAAAAATCCGTATCAAAAGAAATTAAGCCATTTGTGGCCTTTCTAAAACAAAGAAAAAATCCATATCAAAAGAAATTAAGCCATTTGTTCTCCAGTCTTCAACAGCAGCTGAAGCCAGAAGATGCAGTATAAAGGTTACCTTTACCACATCAAGAAATTGGAATATTATAAATCAAGAAAACCAGTCAACATGTAAATATGCATATACAGATAAACCATTCTAATTAAAAAGGATTCTTATGCTAGATTGTCTGCTTGTGGGATAATAACTTTTATTGCAACTATAAGCTCACATTGGTATGTAAGCATATATTGCTGCATGTAGGCATGTCCTGGAATGCAGATGTACCACATGTAGAAGATAGGATGAGCTACATTATGAGCTATGATTATAGGGAGTTCTGCATGTCTTTAAACCAGTATAACTGCCTATCAGAATCAGATCAAAGTTAGGTTCTCTGTTAGTTGACAATTTCTTTAATTAAGCAGCTGATTTTGGTATCTGCCTGTGGATAAGTAAGCATTTTATTCTTTATTTAGCCAACTGCATATCTGCACCTTGGTATGCAATACATTCACAGATAAACCATTCTAATTGAAAATGATTTTCATGCTAGATTGTCTGCCTGTGGAATAATAATTTTTATTGCAACTGTAAGCTCACATTGGTATGGAAGACTTCTCAGATGTGCTCCAGGTCAATAACACAAGACCACATTCAAAACAAAGATCTCCAACCACTGGAGAAATAAATAGATGCAGAGAAGGAAGAAGCAGCCGTGCACAGATGAATTTGTTTAGTACTAACTTACAATCGATTCTGTTTCTTCGAAAAGTTCAAGGAACATCTGGTAGTTGATAAAGTTGGAATGCTGCGGATCAAGAACCACCATGAGGTCCTTGAACTGTTCATCCGTCAACTGGAATGCAAAGTTATCCATCAGTCTTCGAAGCTCTCTTCTGGAAATCTTTCCATCACGATTCTGCAAAATAGCACTAGTATAAATGTTTAAGCACTTTGAATAAGGCAACGAAAATGAATTTTCATTTTCTTCCCTATATTTCAGTGTGCGGATTTACTCTAGAACATAAAGCACGAGTAAAAAGTAACTATGTAATGAATGCGCCACAAGCAATTCAAATAATGGTATCAAAAAGCACAGAACTTTTGCATAGCAGTCAGCTAGACATACAATAGCATGACATGCAAGACAAATACAGTAAAACAACAATAAGTTATAACAACTCATATACACAGCTGACACTGTGTACAGAAAAGAACAATAATGTTTTATTCTAAATCTAACAGTAAAGACACATAATTAACGATGTTAACAAAATAAATTAACAAAATAGAGCAAAAGCCAAATTTTAGACACATTTTTCAATGTAGATGACTATAGAAACAGACAATGAGTATAATAATGGAGCAAATGGCCAACCTTGTCCAGTTCCAAGAAAGCATCTTTAAGAGAATGGTGATTATTTTTAATATGTTCAACTAGTAGTCTTAGTACTTCATTCGTCTGCAGCATCTCGCTTGTACCACGAACTGGAAAAAACCTGGATTAGGAAGAACCAGCACAAATATTAGTTAGATTAAAGAACAACTAATTAGTGCCAGAACAGTATCACATATTCTTCTTAATCGCTACATGCAATGGCACAGTGGTGCAAATTGACTGACTTCAGCTCATAAAGAGTTCATCAGCTGAAAAATATTAAACATAATATTTAGTTAAGTAAACAACATGACCGTCATGTCATTAAACAATCCTTCTGCACTTTCTAACAGCATACAAATTACTAGCACAAATTTAAAACTGCATATTTTATTATATACATTATACCACATATGTACATCTCATGGTCACAGATGAAAGACACACCAATAAAAAAATACTGACAATTACTTAACAAATCAAAAAGATTTGCATTTGGTAATATTTTAATAACATTACTGTGTTGTATTTTCGTTTATTAAGATCTACATCTGTCAACATGTAGTTAAAGTTAGCACACTCACCTGTGAGCAGGTCTGATTGGAATGGTTTGGCCATTTCTGTTTGCAAGTGGATCTTGGAATTTTCTAAGAAAGGTTTCCCAAGACAATTTTCCAGAAGCCTTAATCCCATATCTACAACAGATCATTAGCCGCTATTTATAATGTAAGCATGTATCAAGACTTAAGCACCTATACTTCACAAAAACACAACACACATGATTACCTGATGCACTTAAGCAAGTGACTTAGTTGTGATGGTAAGTTGGTCACCGAATGCAATAAAGAAATAAAAAAACATTAATTCATTCATTCTGGGAATTTGCATAGCACCCATTTAATGAACCTACTCTGGAGCAATCCAAGCCCCACCGCAACTAAAGCAAAATGACAAGTGATTTCTAAGACCCAGTTGAATCGGTCATGGACAGTAAACGCAACTCCAATGGGAGGCAATCCTAAATAGAGGGGCCCCACAACCTAGAAAGCTTGGTGCTGCCTAGTAGCCTGGTGTATCCATAGAACTAGGAGTTCATCTGCAACATCGGAAACTGGGCAACAGAGATGGCATTGGTAAAACTAAGCATAGCCAAGAATGCAGCAAGAGACCAAAGTGGCAAGAGATCCGTTTGCAGCCAACATCATAGAAAATAGGGAAGTCAAGAATCTAATAAAAATATGCATCAATTACTCCGATTCAGAAAGATTGAAGCACAGTTAAACAGACATATATATTAAGCAAGATATGTAAAATATAGTTGAACAAATGAATTCTAAATCAACCAGAAATGCAAATAGTAGGTCAACTTGCAGAGAAGAAACTGAATACGTTTTTATTCACCTTGCCATTAGATCATCGAAGACCTGATCGGACATCGGAAAAGTGAAGTTGTTTAAAACTGATCGAAGATCTTGGATGCTCACAAAGCCATCCAGACTTTTATCAAAGACAAGAAACATTCGCTTCACATTGGCCAGATTGTCATGCAACTGCTCATAAAAATGCCACATGCCATCAATAAACAATGATCTGTAGATTATTATTAAAGCTATATATCGGTTTATTAGGAATTCAACAGTCAACAAGAAAATTTCTCATAAAAACTGAATAATAACCTTTTATAAAACAAAAATATTGCTTTTACAAAAGTATTTTAAAATCACTTTAACCGCCATATTCATAACATTTAAACCCTAGAAATATTATAGAAACAATGCATAGTTAGAAAAGTGAAAATAAAACTACAATTGAAGTCTCACCTTTTTCCTAAAATCAGCCTCAAGTTGGAACATGGCATTGTTGTCAAGGCCTCGCACATTTTGTCTACCATTCTGCAGAGAAGTTGGACTATAAGTGTTGTTATGAATCACTGCTGAATTGCAATAAAAATATGTCAAGTACTTATTAACGAGTTTGGTATTTATCACAATTTAAGGTGTTGAACACCCGTTCAGCTCGAACACATCATACATGTATTACAGAAAACACCTGTTCACAGCCGTTACCTATTTTTTAAGGTAAGCTTTTTTTAATAAAATAACCAAACTCTATCAGAGTTATTTTGTCATAATGGACACAAACACAGGACAGGGATAAGTCATAGAGACTGTCTGAAGGACGTCCGAGTCCGGTTTCCCGAGGGACGGAGGAGGCAAATTGGCTTTTAAGGTGGGTGTCCATTAGGTTGTTAAATTAACCCTGTTCTCATGGCTCCAGCGAAGCATAGAATTAGTGTCAGAACTGTTGTTATAGCCTATAGGAAATTATATTCTGGTCAAGTAGGAGGAAAGAAGCAAATGCCCAGAGACCCGGACATTTTTAGGGGCTAAGATCAAGCAATCAAATATGAAATATAAAATATATTATAATCAGATACACACAGTTAATGTGTTTTGTCCTTTTTAAAAACGATGTTACTGCAATCAGTTTAAACTTCAAGCATCACCGTAATATTATTTTTGTAGGCTAGAACATGCCCACTAACATCTAAGAGGTTTATGACTGCGATGTCTATGGGCCTGGAATTTCTGTCAGTGGACCTGGTCATTGTGTTGGTGCATCATACACTGATGTCATGTGCAGTTAAAGAACGGTGCTGTAAAACTATAATGCCAGATCAGATGCATTGGCCTAAGCTTGAATTACATCACTGTAGACAAGCATTCTGGGTGTCCACAGGCAGCTATGATTGTAAAGCAAATGCACACTAATATTGCCTTTAGGTCAGATTAAAGAGGTCATTAGTACCAGGAGTTTTTTCCACAGCTACTCCAAGTCGCTGTAGGAATTCCTTATAGTTGAGGCTTCCCTTGTGCAGAAAGTCATATTTCTGATAGATTCTACACAAGTAAAATGTACAGACAACTGAATCAACTTTTATGAATTGCAGAGCACGCATATTGTGATGGCAGAATAATAGCTTAAAAACATTTACATGCTATGCACAACTGGTGCTTCGATGAGTAACTATACATGCAACAGTGGACCAGCTCAACCTGCAATTCCTAGAAGATAAGTAAGAATCCACAAATGATGTGAGGTTCACATGGCAAACCATGTGAACACGTAATCTGCAGCGGCTGTACTAATACGCTCCAGCTGAAAGATCCATCGAACCCTAGACCAATGCTTCTGAATGATTTCTATATAGATATGAAAAAATGGTTACTTTCACTCTTACCCCTCAAATTACTATATCAAATGCTTTGGAATTGGCCGCTCACAGCGGCCTCAGGAGTGGTAATGGTTAACAGATAAATGTGACAACATTCAATTACTATCCAAAGAGAATGTTCTGAATGCAGTATGCTTTCACTATGTTTTGCACTTCAAAACTATAATAGATAAAGCCCAAAATAAAACTATTAATCATTATTAGGGACGAACCAAAACTTGGTTTGGAACTCAGCTCGGTCCCATTTGCTTGGTACTCGGCATTACTCGGACTCGGACAAACAATGGGTCCAAGTATCAATCTTTCAGATTTTCTGGTTTGAAAACGAAAATCGGATGTTATAATTTACAAAATGACAGTCGATGTAACTACATGTACAAATACTGTTATTTTTTTACAAAACAACAATTAACCTTTACAACTAAAAACTCAAATACTGCTACTGTTAGTGCTTACAAGTTACTACTTCCTAGTGTAAACAAACACAAAACTAAACAATTCATTAAAATTGTGCAAATTGCAAATCTAAATAAACATCAAGAGATTGAGACTTTTTACATGTTTGAAACTCAGACTAGGCCTCGGACTCAGCAAAATAAAACTCGGTACTCGGACTCGGGAAGAAATTCAACCTCAGTTCGTCCCTAACCATTAACTGTCCTTTCGTTTTTACTTAGCCAAATACCATGATCTCGAGTTTCCTTGCAATACTTCTCAATTTTGAGTTTATGTATTCGACAGCAGGGCTGTTAATATCGCGATAAAGTATCGCAATACTTTTTTTAGTATCGCAGGGAGTTTTATTTTGCTGGTATCGCGTGTGTATCGCGATACCTATTTTTAGCCTGTCAGCGATACTTGATACCAATACTTTTCTCACTAAAATTTATATGGTTTATCAAGAAATATGCAAAGTCAATCGTTGCACTTTGATAAATTTATGCCTATAAATACATGTATAACCGCTTTCGGCCATATAAACCTTGGTGCGAATAGATGGTAATATATTATTGACCTAAAAAAATAAATGAATGTAGTAGGCCTATATCCTTTTGCGTTCGCTAGTAGAAGTGGCTTGCCTAATCAACTTTATAGTGCTTGCAAATTTAGTTGATCTTGAAATGAATAGAACTGATGAAACGAAGTTTGCCATTGGGATATCAGAGCATTGTGTTCAAGCTGTGTGCCTGAAGGTTACTTCAGTGACATTGTGATTGGCCCAAGCACCAATATATGCACAGGACTGGAAAGTCCCCATGTTCTTTCATGTCAACAGTTTTTAGCGATATTGAGGGACCAGAAATTTTAGATCCTTTCAAAATAACAAGCTGATTCATCAACCTTTAGTCGTTAAGCCAAATGTACGAATGACTACCGGGTATGTCAGCAAAATATAAAAGAGTGCCGTTAGAGGTTCAAAACACCATATTTTCAAATCGAAGAAAAGTTTAGATTGGGGAGACATTTATGTTTAAGAGAAAAGCGTGTATACGGAAATTTGACGAGTAACAGGTAACCATTCCTCTTATCTAGATTCCTTGTGATTGGCCCAATTAAGCGATTCCTTGTGATATTTTCAATAATTATCGTTGCATGAATTATAATTTATGCTATGATCGAATTCGGCAAGGATAATGAAAAGTATTGGTATTGGTATCGCGATACTTTTAATTAGGAAGTATTGGTATTGCTATTGCAATACTTTTTTCAAGTATTGTTAACAGCCCTGTTCAACAGTAACATCACCACAGTAACAACATAGTGGTTGACTATAATTAATTATACAAACGATTCAGCAGCCCGAACTTACTTGTCAAACTGCTTGTCAGACATAAGAAAGCAGTGAGAGTCAACGACTTTGCGTAAATCCAGTCGTTGTATCAGACCATCTCGATTGTAGTCGTGAAGTCGCAATGCCCTCAGAACATTCTTCAAGTTACTTCGAATCTGAAAGAGAGATCATCCCATTTACTTTGCTTTAGTCTCTAAAATGAGACTTACTTTGCACATTAACTTCTAAATCAATGACATTCATCATCATTTTTTCTCTTAAAATGCTCCATTTACCAATAACATTCCAGTTCAATAATCTGTCTGTTGATGTATTCATTGCTTGGCTGGTTTATCCACAGCATCGTCATGGCCATATTCACGCATTCAACTTCAGTGCACTCCACTTCTATCAACACATAGCATCATTAAGTCTAATGCACATTCAATAGCTCCCTGTAATGAGTGCTTTTGACATTAAAAAGCATTACTAAATCGCACTTTCTCTGTTGTTGGCCCAATGGCAAGGAATGCGCTACCATTATCTTATCTTATGCCTTATGCCTTTGTCTTATGCCTAAGGTTCATTCAGATGCATTTTACAGTAGCCTTAAGACGTTTCTTTTCAGCCGGGGTTGAGTCGGGAGCGCTCCTGAGTAGTACCCTTGAAGGGGTGCTATATAAATTTTTGCAATGAATGAATGAATGAAACTATACACAGAACACTCTGAACTCTCTTCATGCATAAAGGATGAGCTGCATTGGTTCTCCTATTGTTTGTAGTACACTCTCATCAACATCAAAGGCAGCTTTTGTGGGGCTCTTTAAAGGTATGGCTATATCATCCAGTTACTACAATGTTTCAAGTACTCAAGAGTATATACAATTACAAGTATGTTACCATTATACCATCCAGTCACTGGGATGTTTAAAGCACTCAAAGTGTACAGACAATTACAAGTATGATACCAGCAAGTACATGTACAAGTATCTGTTCTTTGACGCCAGTGACAAACACAGTTAGAAGCACACAAAGTATAATCTCTAGAACTCCCTGAACTAACAACCACAACAAATTGTAGAGCAGCCACATTTTACTACATTGCAGAAAAATGTCTATAAACATCTTGGATGATTATTGAATGGTATACCATAAGTATGAGGTCCAAATACCACATTCCTGCCAATTACATATGAAAAATAAACAGCAAGCATTTGTAAATCAGAGAAGATGAGAGAGAGCCGACCTTGTCAGCCAACATTTTCTCCAACAAGTCTGTTCTAACTTCTGATGTAGAGAGCGATGAATGCAGAGACCTATAAATACCCCACATCAAACGAAATCTAATATATACTAAAAATGGAATAGAATCATTCTTTATAAAGACATAAAAACCTTATATTCGTCCCAAGTAATTGAATTTTGATTACCATAAAAGTGAAGATTATTTAATGTGCAAGAAATCAGTTCCTCCAAACAGCTAGCCAAAACTTCCCTGTTGCTCAAGTTTTTACAACATGTCATGCACCAAAAGCCTGTGATGGCAGATTGCATCAATTGCAAACTCTAACAACACTCAACCTACCTGCCTGATTGGCAACCAATGTACCTCCAAGATGTTTCAAGATACACAATTAAAATATTCTTTTACAATTACCAACAAAGGCTAAAGTAAAAATTGCTGGCATTGGCAAATATCCAAGTGAATGTAAGCTGGCTGCTCAGGCTTGTATTAGTATAATACAACTGCAATTCTTCTTTTCAACCTGATGTTTGCTTATAAGAGATGGAAGCAACAATGCTACAATTGATGGTTTGCTGTTGTTATAGCTGCACTTGAGGAAATGAATCTCTAAACCCCAACGTAATGTAATGTAATGTAATGTAAATCCTCAAACATTTCTTGGCGCCAACAAAAGCCACATCAGGGAGATCAGCTTATTCACCAGCGCCATACCAAATCAAATCCACAATAGCCAATCCTCTCACTTCTTTCCCGTGCCAGGTCGAAATCCGGGAAGTCAAGCCAACGACTACTTTATAATGAGCGAATAACTGATTGCAAATGGTATCATGCCGTTCCCTGACTAGCAATTTCATCTAACAATAGGCATCTTAATAAATGGTCTAACTCGATAATCATGGAGTTAATTATTTCTTGCCCCATTAACTACATTGGTAAGAGTGTAGGCCACATCTCATGCACCTCTGTGCAGACCGCGATTCGATGCACAATGCTAGTTTATTTCAGTGATCAAAAATCTCGGGCTGGTACGTATGGTCTTTGTACAAGGACCCTAAAAGGCATGGCATCCATTCATGAGGGTAATCTGTGGTGAAGCATCTGACATGATCGAACTATCATTGAAAGATGAGCAGGGTCAAGGCCAAATACGTTAGCTATAGAAAATCATGAAGTGTTTACCTCCGTGAGTCAGGTCGGCCATTCTGACCATCCTGTCCCTGAAACTTGTCAAGAAAGTCTGAATAGCGAATGGTTTGGTCCAAATTCTTATCAACCTAAATCAAAAATGCAAAGTCAGCCATACATTACAGCTTTGATAAGTTCCATTTTAATAGCTGTTCCAAAATAAGCAGTCAATCACAACTATTTACCAACAATGTCCAGAAAGAATTTATTCATCCATTGAAAATAAAAGACTATCCATGAAAAAAATAAACTTAAAAAATTCACACCACATACAAAATACATCCTATGCTTTAAAAACTTTACCATAAGCAAAAACAGGACAATAACACATGCCTATTGCAATTAAAATTGTATCAATACACTTATAAACACCTTCAAAGAATCTAACAAAATAGTTATACAGTTACCTAACTGATTCAAGCAAGTATATTAGTACATTTTAGTATTAGTATATTTTGTGTGGGACGGTGGCCGATCAGTTAGAGCTTTCAGCCCATAACGTTCAGTGTGCGTTGAGCGAGCGGGTTCGAACCTCGTCCGAGGAGTCACTGTGTAGGGACCTTGAGCAAGTCCTTCGTGCACAATTGCTCTACAACTGCAATTGCGCCGTAGAGGCGTGTGTGTGCACTTCTACACAAAAAATGTTGGAAGAAGGGCAGTATCAAATTTCGGTGATGAATAAATTTTAAAAAATAAAAATATTTTAACACAGCCGGAAATGCTTTTGTCATCTGATCCACACTTTCTACAATTAGCCAAATAAGCAATTCTGCATGGGCATTGTTTAAACTGGTTCCCGGACAATTCGGCGACAGATAATTCGACGCCGGATGAGTTTTTAAGTGTATTTAGACCAGATATCGGTAAGTAGTAACAGGCATTTTTAAAACATTCAGATTGGGAACTAAATAATATTCTCCATATTATCCAGCACATGTCTGGTTATTATAGAGACTGGTGAAGACAACAGTCCTAAAATACTGACTGAGTAATTGCGATTAAACAGTTAGGAATGCCGGTTTAAGCAACATCTATAAACTTAAGATATTTCTGAATAGCACTTTAGAAATTAATAGTTTACAATTACAATTACGATGACACACTGAAAGACATTCAGTATGAACACGCAGTTAGAGCAACATCTTCATCACAATCTTGTCAAAGTAAGGTAATTCAAACTCACTCTAAGCACGCAGTGACTTCTATCGGGGAATGAGTAAGAGGAAATAGCAGATCTAACTGATCCTGGTCGACTCATTTCATCATTAAATTCACTCAAATCCAGAAAATGACACTGAGATAGCTAAGCAGATCACAGTGTAAACAGCACACATGCCATAGCCTGTAAGGCTTCAACTCTGTTTAGAGATGGGTTGCCTGGCAACTGGTCTCATAATGGAAACATCTCAAGACCAGGCAACAGCCTATGAAAACCCATGACTAGGGTCCAAATCTTGAAATGATAGTTTAAAACCATGGCCTGTGCACTCACCTCGTTTTCAGTAACTAATAATATATTATATGCACATGAAAACTCAAAGGTCAAGTGAGGTCAAGAACATCATAAAATAAGCAAATAAATTATCTTACTAGATGTATGCATACATATATATATATATATGGTTCTATATACACCATGCTCTTATAGTACACAATACTTTATATATATATATATATATATATATATATATATATATATATATATATACACAATACTTTATATATATAAAATACACATGTACAATAGCAGTATGTACATAAATTATACTATGTATGACACTTAGGGCATAATTGAGTAGACAATTTCCACCGAGTACCGAATCCGAGTATTTGGAGCACTATTTGCAGGATCCGAGTACGAACCGAATAGTAGTGGAAATTCTGGCCCGGCAAGTACCATCCACAGGCAAACTTAAAATTTTCGGCTTTTGTCACTTCGCCTAATGAAAAATTAGCAAAAGAAATGTTTGTGCCTGTAATAACTAATAATATAGCTTTACATTTTTTTATTTTCGTTTTTAGATTGTAAAATGTTTTTAAAAAAAATTATTTAATTAAACATTTTTATTTTTAACTATTTGTGTGTGTTATATTTGCCAAGGCGAATACTTCCGAATAGTCCTGAAAAACAAGACATTCGGCCGAGGCGGCGAACGTCCGAGCCGATTTCCGGTTATGCCCTAATGACACTCAATATAGAGTGTTTTAAGTTAATTAAAAAGGTCAACATATAAGATCTAGCCATTATATACACATAATATACGTATTTATTGTCACTAACCAATAAAATTGTTGGCTATGGTTAAGGTTATGGTTATATACACATACATATGATACATAACATTTATAATATATAATGAGAAGCTATCAATGTGCTTTCTGACGACCTTATTTAGTACAGCCTCCATCTGTTGTTCTGTCAGAGGAATTCCGTTTTTTGTCAGAACCATCCTAAACTGATCCCTAGTGACCACATATCTCTTTTCCGGATCGTGAAACTGAAAATCCTAAAAAAGACAGAAACAATCGCATCACTGTTCCACTGGAAAGAGTACAAGAACCTGGTATGATGCATGATTTTATGAGCCCCATCCTTTCTGGTCCCTTGTATTCAACCCTACTATTGCTCTTGCGACATCTTCCTCACCAGTAGAATCAACTGCTTTAGCACCACCATCTGCCCATGCTTTCCTTGGGTTTGATTGGCATCTGTTGTGCAAAGAGTTGCTGATTGAATATACATGTATATCTGCCCTGGTAAAATTAGTGATATGTTGATTAATAGAATGTCAACTAATGCTCAAACTGTCAGTGAGATTCTGACAATGTCAGTCAATTGATGCACCTGATTATATAGGAGTTTGTTAATTGGCCCAAGGCCAACTGGAGAAAATTAAACGTGATAACAGTTATCAAGTTACTGACTATGCAAGATGAGTTTCATTTTTCTCAGCCTTTGCACATCATAATCTCCAAACTTCTATTCGAAAGTCAAGCACAAAGCAACAGCTTATTCACAAGCGCTGTGTCAAGTCATAGAGGTTGTCTGAAAGAGGTTGGAGTCAGGTTTCCAGAGGATCAGGGCAGAATGCTTAGGCCTAGCTGTTGGGGCAGGCATCATTTAGGTCAAGAATTGGAAAGTTGATGATCAGGTGAATCAGTTGATGATCAGGTGAATCATCCACCCTCATCTCTTAAAGAGATGAGGGTGGAAGGCGGCTATTCGTCCCTCGCTGGCCTTGCATGATACTCCAACCCACAGTGCACATTCAATGTTGACCTCACATTTAATAACAGAGTTGGCTATGGGTACAAGTAAAGCAGAAAGTTCAAAATACCTGTCTGCCTGATGGGGTAATGAACCAATGAAATCTCAACTAACAATCCAGCATATTAACCAATAGAATATGACAACAACTTACGTAGATATATTATTATAAAGTAAATCATGCAACACACAAACAAACAGACCTGAAGAAATCTTTGAGAAGATGTTCGAACCTTGTCTTTAAGTAACTTCTCAACATCAATAATAGAGAGATCACAACATTTGATTGTTGAGCCACGATCCTCTAAAAATATGAAAGCCCACGTATCGCAGTCAAACAGTATAATATGAAATCTTAAACAGTGTTCAAAATTTATCAAGAATGTAACATTGTAATTGTGATTAAACATTTATAAAAGCACCACTCAAAGAGTAAAACAAATATTATGTTGAAGAATCAATATCTGGAAACACATTTTTTCTTCCTCTGGTCATCTGCCTCTTAGACTCATTCAAATGTCCAACCTCATCACTCCTCCTACTGTCTTTAACTCTTACTCCTACTTCTTTAAGTTTTTCACATCCACTTCCGTTTCTCATTATTAGTTCACTTCTTTCACGTCACAGAACTTTGCTAGCTTTTCGCCTGTGCTATTTCCCTTTCCCGAACCATACTTTACATTGCTTTTTCCCTCTGCTCCTTCTCCCAACAATGCAGTCCCTTCTCCCTTAACACTACATAATCTGTTCCTACGGTTCTAACCAATATTTCCTCCAATCAATCGCATATTGTCTACTTCATCATCGTGAGTCCTTGTTGGCATGCATATCCTCCTTATAGATCATATAGAAAGAATTATTGTTTTGTAGCATTTTGAAAACACGTATAAACGAACAATCATTATCACTTACAGATGAAACTGTATTACTTAACGAAGGAATGGTATACAAATATTGCACAGGAATTTCATCAATCACAGTGAAATAAGCCAAAGTATAAATTTTCTGCCCATAAAACAAAGCTCTGCCAATCCATATTACATCAGAGAGACTGACTACTATGAGAACTATGGGTGAAAGAACAAATTACAAGTCACTACAATATCAATTACTCATTAACAGCAGTCATTAAGCAGATCATAGTCACAATTCCAGATTCATAGCTTCTCAACTATTTCATGAATGGTTAACATTTACGGTAAAAGTTGCTCTGTGTCGGAATAATAAGAATAAATCATTTGAATAAATTTGTCAACGTAATCTGACCACAATGCAAAAGCACTGCAGTAAACATTCATCCAGACAACCTTCAAACCCTCAGTGTGCATTCCTTAACCCCGTCTGCCTAGCATTTGGGTCCAGAATTTGGCAAACACATAAAGACTGATTAACGTCACAATCCAATGGCCCAGAAAGTTTTTTAAAGTTGTGAGTAAGGGTTGGGCAAGTACAGACCCATAAGGTGGATAAGATTACGATGGCACACACTAAAAGCAATGTAACTGTATTATGTTTTTATAATATTAGTTAATATTTCCAAAAACGTCATCTGAGCAGGCTCCTTCCTTGACATCATGGGTCAAAACTTATATGGAGCATTGGGCATCAGTAGTTTATCTTTCTATCTATCAATTCCTTTGTCAGACTATTCCCTTACTCTATGTCAACTTGAGTGCCTGACCTTCTGGCTGTGAGACGCAAATGCAGAAGTGTACACGTCAGAAACATGTATAGTTTTGTATACAAGATGAATGACTTGATTAACAGAAGAAAAGGTCAATTCCTCAGCTCTACAAACACCACAAGGCAACCCCAGAGATGCACTTCAAAGAAAAATATTATAACCCACCAGTTATGTTTAGCCATCCCAATCTATCAGTTTATTCATCTGTGTCTGACTGTCTCTATGTCTGTATGTCTGTATCTGTCTCTTTCTCACGCTGTTAATGTCACACACTGAAGCTCTACATCTTCTGGTGTCATGTTAGCTTTATCTCTTACATGTAATTTATCTGATAATAAATTATCATCAATTGCATTGAGCAGTTATCAAGGTTCTGACACAGTAAATGAAATTGAGAGAAGGCAAATGCTCTCAACTAGTTGCCTTCTGCTTATAAGCTCACCTGTGACGGCAATATGATTGCATCCAGATGGACTGATTTGGCCAGCTGCTGATGCTGCCCGCCTCATCAGAGGAGTCTGAGTTCTCAGAGGTGGATGTGGCACCACAAATCCAAACACCGATGGACTTAGCATTGCTCCAGTCATCCGATGATGTCAAGCCATTAAATCAAATAAGAGCAGATTGTTAGCTATCCTCACAAAAACAAACAATACGTAGTTCACTCCCAATACACTTCACCACTCAAAATTAACATCAATATAACACACAGTTTGCATGTGAATTTCAATTTTTTATACATTTTGGGTCAGTTTATACTAACTATGCCACCCCATGACCACATCATCCGTAATTTCCATCATAGTACCATGCTGCTTCCTCAGCTTGACCTCAAAATATTATAACCTGGCACCAGATTAAACCAAGCAACCTGGCTATTGCAGACTTGATTCATATAGCATCGGTGAATAAGTTCACCCTCTCCCTGGAATAGCTTCTGCGTGTGGCTGAGAAGTTTTGGAGAATTACATTACATTATATTAGATGTTGCAAGCATATCCAGAAGATAATCAATCAAAGATTGTACCTTTGACTTAGTCAACTCACCTTTGAAGACCTTGTTACCCATTGCCATGCATTTCATAGATTCTTGAGTCATTATAACCTCATTGCACACCATCACAGTCATATTAAACATTCATTCTCACATGTTTTCATAAAAATACACCAAAACATTTCTTAATTTTAAGGTTTAAAAATGGTGGTCAAGAGCACCTCTCACCTAACTTGGCCAACAGTGTTTTTGCGATGCCACTTCGAAATCACTACTTAAACAACTGGAAAAATTTTTATTGACCATTTCTATAATTTTCACACTTTCTGGGAAGCCCATCTGGAAATTTATGCAACATATTGATTAGTTTCAAGATTACACTTGAAATAAAAGCAATTCTCATCAACTAGAAATCATGAAAGTATAAGTATGTCCACGAACCAGATGGCAGATAAATTAAACAATATCATGTACTGTCTCGCATACATAATATCATTCCACTGCAGACAGTGAAAATGCTGAAATAAATTCATTTGACTTTGCCCAATAATCATTAAAAACCGAAAAAAGAGCAAAAAAATATCAAATTTCTAAATAATTAGCCCCCATAGCTGGCATCAGTTCTTGCACTAATCGGCTACCCTTAAGTATCAGCAAAACGAGATATCTGCTTTGATATCGGTACAGTTCGAGTATAAAGTGTTTAGATTCAGCCAACAGGCTCCTACTTGATTTCAAAGTATCTGAAAACGCTGAGCAAAAGCAATCCGAAAAAGCTTCTAAAATATTCTGCTCTTTAAACTAAGAATGCAATTTTTTAAATAGCATTTGAAAATTTTTGTCTAAAATTTCCAATATGCCAAAATAAGAATTATCAATATTCAATAGCAGAAAAGTAGCGCTATAAAAACTATTGGTTATCTGCAAATCAACTTTGCCTTGATAATACTCACCTCAAGTTCCAGCACAAAAAATTTCCGTTTTTCCGCCGTCTAGTGCTTCTTAAATTCAATGATAGCCGTGCATTGTATGATTCTTAAAGTGTATAATAAAATCACTACAGATTAGTTACCTAGCCAGTAGCATAGGTTCTCGTGATATGCTTTGAATTTATCTCAACGCATCAATCTCTCTAAACTTCCGCTTGAAACTTTTTCGAGGGACAGGCCATCGATTGGGGTAGTTGCCATGACAACAGCTTCACGTGACACGGAATTAACCACATGTCGAATGCGAACAATAGTAGGTAGGCCTTGTAGGTAACTCACGGGAACACATTGGCCACCTAGCGATTGCAGTGGTAAACGTTACAACTATTGAAACTTATCCTGAACTTCTGATGTAACTTCTAAAATAATATAGACAGTGTTGTATGCATGACTTTAAACTTCAAGACCGAGACGAGACCGAGACAGTAAGGTACCGAAACCGCGACAGTGAGGTACCGAGACCGAGATAGTGAGGTACCGAGACCGAGATAGTGAGGTACCGAGACCGAGACACTAGGTTCAAGACAGTTCGAAACAGTAAAAGATAAGTGATCCTATATAAAAGGCTGTAAAATACTAATGTATCAGTTCTCAGGAATAAGATTCATTTGTAATTTTAATTTGAAACTTAATTATAATGTATTGTATCAATTCCCCAGAACAGTTTTTATATTGCCGAGTTTTATCTTTTTCGATATTTCTTCTTTGGCCTATCTTCTGAATAGTATACATAAAGCACGTGTGAAATCTTCTAGACGATTTTAAACAAGCAAATTCGATACTAAATACCAAACGAACTTATAAATTTGCGCATATCCTCACTTGCCCCGAGAAACTCGAAGTTGTTCCGATCGTTTCGGTTATAGTGGTTTAGGCCTACATCAATAACAAACTAATAGCCAATAGCTATTGTTTGTAAATAGGGCTAACTTCAAATTTCACAATTTCAGGTTCACTCTCAGACATTTTTCCACTTTAAGACAATTGAATTGACTTCAGTATCATGTGACTCGCGCGTTAACCAGAATCACCGTTTCTCGTAACTTCCGGTCTCAGGTTCTAGCGCAAAATTGTAAGACAGTTAACGCGAAACTTATCAAGACCGTTTGTTCGAGACAGAATGAGACTTTGACTTCAAGACAGTTTCTAAAAATTCCAGACACTACCTCGAGACCGAGACCAAGACTGCAGGCTTCCGAGACCGAGACACTAAAAAACTGTCTCGAGACGTCTCGAGACCGAGACACTGTCTCGAGATCGAGGCATTGTCTGGAGACCGAGACACTGTCTCGAGACCATACAACTCTGAATATAGACGGTTGTCTACAGCGACCGATAGCCTGACAGAGCTTCCTATTTGAAAATAGTAAGCAACCTGAAAATCGATCGCGCTGAATTGATTATTCATGCGATGCGCGGTCGACCCTTGGAGCTTTAATTCACAACATATTTTGCATCATACTCGTATAGCTGCACATAATATTCTAGGCTACTAATCTAAATTCTAATTCGCAGGGGTGTAACAAACGGGGGCAGAAGGGGCAGAGGGGCACCAGTCCCCCAGTTTCAAAAGTGGTGGGGCAAAGTCCTCCAGTTTAGTGCTCAGTTCCTCCATGTTCCCCCAAATCGGTTCTTTTTTATGTTTCTCCAATGGCTTTTAAAGATGACTATTGTGATAATTTGTGCCCGCCCATTTTTCAAATTTCGGGGAATTCAAAAAGTGGGGGGGGTGGCAATATTTTTGAAATCATGCCCCCACTTTTCAAAACCTTGTTACACCTCTGCTAATAGGCATATTTCAAGTCATTTCCGTTTACCGTCTGGCATCGTAGCTGTAATGAGTCATAGTCCTGTAGCATGCTAATTGGCCATAGACCAATAATCAACGACTGCAATAATATGACAGAAAATTGGACTGACCAGTCTGCAGTCATTAGGTCACACTGCAGGGATGTGGTCTCGAGACCGCGGTCTTGGTCTCGAGGCCGGAACACTGCGGTCTTGGTCTCGTTCTCGAATGCATTGGTCTTGGTCTTGGTCTCGGACCATCGGTCTTGGTCTTGGTCTTAAAGGAACGGTCTTGGGACTGGTCTCCGTTTTAGGTTAGCATTCTTGGTCATTTGCCGTATTAGAGCAATTTATTTGTCGGTTATTTTCGATTTGAGACACCGGTGTTTAGACCATCTATATATATGTATATAAATATATATATATATATATTCATGTTACTTTGGGAAAAATGCATTTGCAACAGAACCAGCCATTTCAAAATTTCCTTTAACAAATTTCAAGGTTCTGGTACAATCTAATAGGCCTAATTAGGCCATGTGGTTGGCCACGTGTTGTCACTTTTAGCCTACAATTCCGAGTACAAATAGGCCTACATCATTCAAATGGAACGTTAATCTACTTGTCCTAAAGTAGCCTATTTAGTAGTTACCTATCGCATTCTGTAAGTAATTTTTTACTGTGATATTCTCAGGCCGAAGCAAAGGGCTGAACCCGAAAAAGTTCAGACTTGCCGGTAAAGCTGTTTCTGGGCCATTATTAAGATCACTATTCTTCAGCAATAAAATGACTGTTTTAATCGTGGTATTCCGTTTTAGCGTCTTAATAAATTGAATTTTGTTTATAAAAAAAGAGCATCGATCTTGGTCTTGGTCTTGGTCTCGGACCACCCGGTCTTGGTCTTGGACCTCTCGGTCTTGGTCTCGGTCTTGGTCTCGAGGTTTTGGTCTCGTGCCCAACGCTGGGTCACAGAACGCATTTTCCGCTGCTGCAAACAAGCAATGTTAGGACAATGTAGATTAGGTAAATGGAGCCATCGTGTTAAAACCCTCATCGTCGGCACATACCTGACGGAAGAGAAACAGAGATTATGTAAATAATAATGATGCCCTGGCCTCAGATTCCTCCTGGAGTCTGACACATCGAGCGACGGCGTCGACCTTCGGTAAGGCGAGCGACTTACCCCTCGCGTCATCTTTTACAATGATAGCGATCGACCGAAAGCATCAAATGAGAAGCTCTGGGCCTCGACCCTGCT